>WWET01002784.1:193718-205096 GCA_011038615.1 Limnodynastes dumerilii | reverse complement strand
ATATATATATATATATATATATAACCTAATACGGAGTCCACATAGTTTATCAAATGGTTATTTCACATATAAAAGTATGGTCCCAGAGATTAGTTTTCTTTATTTTATTTTATATTTTATATTTCGATCTCGACGGTAAGTATGTAATCCCAGAGATTAGTTTTCTTTATTTACATCTCAACGGTAAGTATACCTTTCATACCGATCTATATATTATTTAATAATATTTGTAATTTGTAATAATTTCATACTTCTATATTAAATTATATATTCTCTATTCTAAATCTGTTCTTCGAATAGGTAAGTTCCAAAACAGTTTACATGTAAAAATATATATATAGATACACATATGTCCACTTTGTATCTCAATAACCTGTGTCGTTGAACTCAATACTTTCGTTCAGACCTTCTGGCATTAGAGTTTGGAGGGAGAAGATCCAGTAGGCTTCGCGCCTACAAAGCCTACTGTATCTATCTCCCCCCCTTTCTGTTGGTTCAATTGTTTCTATCCCACATACTGTTAGGCATTCTGGGTTCCCCCCATGAACTTCCAAAAAATGTCTAGAGACACTATGTTTAGCCACCTTATTAATAATGTTCCTCCGGTGCTCTCTAAATCTCTCTTTTATTTTCCTAGTGGTTCTACCCACATATTGGCGCGGGCAAGAGCACTGGAGAACATATATTGCGAAGGTGGTTTCACATGATATATAGTTCTTTATTTCAAAAACTCGTTTATTAATAGCTGACATCACACTTTTTGTCCTATGTAATATACTGTTACATGTAAGGCACTTATTTTTCCCACATTGAAAACAACCTTTTTTATTTATTCCCAGAGATATATTCTTCCTATCATTCTCTTTGTGATTGGGATTTCTTACTTGGCTAGGAGCCAGAAGGCTTTTTAGATTCTTATTCTTTTTGAAAACAATATTAGGTTTTTCCCCTATGATGGGGTATAAGATGTTATCTTGTTGTAGAAGAGAGAAATTTTTCTTTAAAATCTGTTTAATCTGATTTGATTTCCGATTATATTTAGATATGAACAATAATTCTTCCCCTACTTTCAGTTCGTTTTTATCTAGGCTGCCTATAGCAACAACATTCTCTACACTTTTGCCACATTCTCTTTATCTCTAGGGAAGAGTTACTACAAGGTGAAGCACCGTTTACTTCACCGTTTACTGACTTGTCTGCCATGCTTGACAATGGCCCAGATCCAGACCCCCGCATGCTTTACGTACGTGTGGGGTTTCATAGGTATGCGCACCTAGTAGGGAGTGCACGCCCCCTGCACTCCCTGCAGACAGTAGTAAATCTGGACATTTCCAGATTCCTACCATACGGCTGCAGAACTAGTCGTAATGGGCTTCCCCTGCCCCCAACCTTTCATTTACATGGCTACCCCCGCCTATAAGTGAAGGGTCTGCCCTTTCAACGTAAGTACTAACGTACACAACGCCGTTACACACGTTAGTATGCGCAGATGTTCCCTGACTTGCATAAGTCCCCTGTCTGCCGGAGTTGTGGACCCAGACCTATGACAGCATGCCAGAAGATTCGGAGGACATACATATTGCTACTGGTTCAGGGGTGGTAATTACAAATTCTGAGCCACTTTGCTCAGCACTAATCTCTATGTTCACTTGCCCTACTAAATCATTCTCCAGACAAGTCATTTCAGCATTACCAAGAGCATTACCACAAAAGTCAATTTCTTCAATTAACACTTCATCATTTATTGTCAAGCCATTTATCGGTTCAACTAAATCTGAAAATTCCTCCTCACTACTTGCAGGCCAAACTTTTATTCCACAAACATAGGAGGGATTTCTTCCACATTGTCATCAGGGTTCACCTTTTTTACCTTTAACACCTTAGGGTCTGTTAACTCCTCAAGAGCAACAACATTTTTCACTCCCACGGCAGTCATTCATTTTTAAAATTTTAATATTGATATTTTATTATCACAGATAATCAAATGGGATCTGTGCATCTTAAAATGTTGCAAATGCAAATTTGTAACTTTATTTCTTTTCTTAAATTGAAAATGTTGTTGCTGCATGCTCTGTTCTTGCTTATTATGGACTACAGAGGAAGAAACTTGGATACTTTGGTATTTTAGTACTCCCAGTACTCCCATCATATGCCACCAGCCCCCACTCCCAGTACTCTCATCATATGCCACCAGCCCCCCATCCCCAGTACTCTTATCATGTGCCACCAGCCCCACCAGTACACCCATCATGTGGCAACAGCCCCCCCAGTACTCCCATAAATGTGCCACCAGCCCTCTCAATACTTCCATCATATGCCACCAAGCACCCCCTAGTACTTTCATCATGTGCCACCAGCCACCACTCCCAGTACTCTCATCATATGCCACTAGCCCCTCCCAAGTACTCCCATCATATGCCACCAGCCCCCCCAGCACTCCCATCATATGCCATCAGACCCCCCCATTACTCCTATCATGTGTCACTAGCCACCAGTACTCTTATCATATGCCACCCCCCCAGTACTCCCATCATGTGCTACCAGCCCCCACCAATACTTCCATCATGTGTCTACATCCTCCCTCCCAGTACTCCCATCATGTGCCACCAGCCCTCCCCAGTACTCCCATCATATGCCACCAGTCTCCCCGGTTCTCCCATCATGTGCCACCAGCCCCCACCAGTACTCCCATCATATGCCAAAAGCCCCCCGCCACAGTACTCCCATCATGTGGCACCAGCCCCCGTCATGTTTTTTTAACTTACTTTGCCACTTCCACTGGCACGCGCTCTCTCCTCCTCATACAGGATGTTCCTGTATGAGCATCTGAGGCAATTACATAGAGCAGCTGAAATCAGCTGCTCTATGTAACTGCTGCAGCAGCTCATACAGAAACCTCTGCGTCACATCCCCCTGCTTACAAGGGACCCCATTGCCTGCCCCATCACCGGTTCTGGTGCCGTCCTTTCATATTTTGGGGGGGGCGGGATGCCCCCTGCCCCCCCCCCCCCCCATCCCCCACTACGAATTCAGATACCTATGGAGACTGAGCAATTCACAATAATGAATTTATAGGTTTTATGGCAAATAGATAAACAGAAACTTGGTTGTATAAAACAGTTGCATGTGACAACAATGATTTCTAACATGCAGAGTGTGACTGGTATGTAACTGTGACTGTGCTTCAGGGATGCAATAGGACATTATTTCTCTGTATACCCTAGACATAAAGAACTATTCAAATAAATCTATAGTTATACCAATGCTCATTCTTCTAAAGAATCCTCGTCCTCCTCACATTACAGCCCCCATCTGCGTGTTGGAAATGTAATCATTCTGTTGTTGTTGTTGTTGTTGTTGTTATTGTGGTCGTTTGCAATAATTTAGCACATCATTTTTTTTTATATGTATCTATTTTCAGGCAAACTAGTGGCTTTCCAGGTGTTGTTGAACTACAAATCCCAGCATGCTTTCTCAGGTATCAGCTCTGCAGTATGCTGGAGTTGGAAAACTTATAGTTTTCCAACTCCTATGGAGCCGCTGGTTCGTCAGGCCTGCTCTATGACTTATAAACTTATTATTGTGAATTAACTGGTCTCCAGTAATTATTTAAAATACAAAGGGAGCTCTAGAGAACTCTTACACCCTTGCTGTTACAGTGCAGGTTATGCTTGTGTGCAAGTAACCAATTTTATGCATTGCAGTATTTCAGTGCCCTAGGTAATTTCTTCAATTTTCAAGTCTGAGTAAAGCGGTTATACATGTCTTCTATAATTCATATTATGACTATATGTGCTTTTATCATATTATATTATCATATGTAGCTTTTACTAATTCATTATAGACTTTGTGGGCCGTATTCACAGATCCGTTAGTTAAAGGTACGCAATTATACGCACGTACATTGCAAGGCAACACCCATCACACTACCCTCACACGGACGGGTTTTCGGTGACTTATGCCTCCATAGGGCACCCTTATCTCTACGTGTGCATTTACATGCGTATAATACTTACGTACATGCATATGTAACTAACCGCACCCTCAAATGGTCATTTAAATGCCCCCCCACCCACTTTCACTTGACTTTGTCCATATGGATTTCAACCTCACCCCTCCGCACGTATGTCCCCAAGTGCGATTTACACGTACGTGCCTAATGAACTTCCGTGCGTAAATTCAACGTAAATAGCGTAAATAAAGTTACTACACATGCGCAGTTACTCCGATGCTAAAAATACTTACGCAACTCCACGCAAAAACGGATCTGTGAATACGGCCCTATATCTCATATGCTCCTCTCATGAACAATTATTTGTTATAATCTGTTTACATTTATGAACTGACCGATATATATGGCTCATTGAGTAGTACTTGTGTCTCATAGCGCTGAGGTTATGAGTTTCATTTCCAGACTAGGTAATTAATTAAAAGACTGCACGCCTCCCAACTGTCCCGATTCCAGCCTGACAGTCCCGCTTTCGGCGTATCAACTTACATGCCAGCCATACGCCACCCGTAATTATGCTTCGAAGGAGGGGTGAAGCATTTAAATCGAATAGTATGGGCGTGCTTAGAAGCGTAGTTATGTGTGTGAAGTCCGTCCGCTAGTGGTTACGCAGCGTAAAATTAAGGTAGGGGTATGGAAAGCGTAAGGCACCTAAAATATGTACATGAGAGGGGCGTGCCGAGGGGAGTGCAGCGAAGGTACGCTAGCATAAGTACACAGCGTAATAAAAGCGTAGCTCTGGATCTGGCTTATAGTGACTCCCAAACGCATGAGGATTTCTACCTTTAGTTTATCATAGTCCTTGGCAGCTGTCATACTTAGATTATTGTGACTTCCCAGACAAAGGAAGGTGCCAGTAGGCCTGCCCACTGAGTTTTGGGCCAGCTTTCCAATTGTTACATGTTGTCATGTAGCTTTTGACGGGATGTAAGCTGCTTTCTGTATTTGGCTACATCTCTTTTGTATGTTGTTTCCTCCAGATCGTTGCCTAGTGATCTGGACATCAACCAATGAACTCCATGGGCGGGGTCTCCTCTGCACTGATTTGGGTTGTGATGGGTTGTGTTATATCCGCAGTGCGATGTCCTTTTCATTTCAGCTCTTCATTTATTGAGTATTCCATCTGCACTGCACCTTTGGTGTGTGTTATCTCTCTATCTGCACTCCAATGTTATCTTGTAATTACTGTGCTTAACTATTCATTCTCCAGTACATCTGGTAAATTTACATCTCGAAGTCTGCACTACAATTTTATTGGTAACGACTGTGCTTAACCTTGAGCAGTCAGTGTGGTTTATTAAATGTTGCTCACCCACACACCAGGTCATTCGGTTACTTATGTGTTGCCTCACACTCCTGCTAAGAAGTTATTATTATTCATTGTTTTTCCTGTTGGGTATCTTCAGCCACCTGCATCCTGGCTTCTAGTTCTATCTGTTGTGTTCCTGACCTATACTTATCACTGCTCTATTCGAGATTGGTCACTGGGGGGTCACAACAAGTCCATCCCCACCATCAGGGGCTCTGGTGAACACCGTCCAGTAGTTAGAGTCTGTAGTTAGATGCCCTGCTGTACTCTACTCGTAAAACCAATTACTGCTGTTTAATTACTGGCTGCACAAGACCTTGCTCTTTGCAAACAGACTTATCACTGCTGTTAAGTGCCTTGCTCACACTTTCCACCATATATTGCAAGATCAGGGGTTTGGATCACTGTTGCTAAGGTTACCACAGGCACTCCACTTTGAGAAAATATATTGACAAGACGAAACGCGTCAACGGGAACGCCTACTTGTGACGTGTAAGCACAGAGCTGATCACCTTACCTGCAAGCGAGCTAGCAGTCTTCGGTCCATGGGTGGCCTCCGTGGTGTTCTCTACACCCGCACCATCCTCTAGGAGTTTACTCCGTCCCTGGACCGCATTAATAACGGACTTCTACGAGCAGTGAGTATATCAGCACTACACACTGCACTTTGATTGGGAATAGGGGAAACTATTAAGTACAGTGACGGAACTTCATTCTATCTAATGGTTTTTTACCAATCCTACGAATATTGGAACATAAGTATTCCGGCATTGGAATACTTAAAATTATTCATCTTGCTTCTCTGAGTATTATTTGCTTTCAGTATTGCTTGGATCTCACCTTATACTGTGCATGCGTAGTAATTTTTTAACGTAATTTACGTATCTTTTTCTTATGTAGATTTCTTCCTTTCAGACCACATTTATGCAATATACGTAAGAAAGAGATAGGTATATTACGTAAAAAAATTACTACGCATGCGCAGTAGTAAAATTTGCTAAACATATAACATATATATAACATATACGTCCGGTATTCTGAATACGGGCCTTAGTCTTTGGATATTTCATCCTTAAGTTCCTGTTGGAACCATTTAAAAATGACCTTTTAAATGTTCGGAGTAAAATGTAGAAATTTTCTTGAAAGTGGTATGTCTGAATGTTAACTGTGGCTCAGTTTACTGTTTTATGTTTTCGTATTTTTCTTTCAATTTTGGTACTCCTTCATAGATTACTTTTTTAAAGTTGGATTTCTAGCAAATTTACATAAATTTAAGTAGGTGTTGAACTTGTTTAAAAGTTTTCTATTTCTATGAATAACTTTAGTGTTGCTTAAAACTGCAAACTATCAAAAAAGAATGATTCATTTTGAAGTCAAAAGCTGTCAATAAACTATACGATTATCCAGAGCCCAGATAAACCATTGGATGGTTCATCAGATCAAGTGATTAGATAGATTAGTTCTAAGAGATCCCAAATTCTAGAAAGTAAATTTCTTTGTGCACATTCCTCACACCTTTTTCTCTAACCTTTTTCTATAATGATTTGTATTAAAATATTATTCTTTATTAATTCCCAAAAGAAGAGAAAGTTGAAAATATATATGTTAAAAAAAAACAAGTTTTAGTGAATAATAAAGGAAAATAGTGAAAATAAAGTGTTGAAAAAATGCTGGCTCCCATTTTTATTTCTCCCATAAGCTGCTTATGTTCTAAATATGTGTCCAGGCTAATATTTTCTTAATTTATGTACATATGTATAATCAGGGCTTTTTTCCCATCGGAATCACTGGAACGGCGTTCTGGCACCTTTTCTAGGAGTCACAGCGGGTGCCAGGCATCACAACGGTGGTGTGTGGGGTGAATAAAGACACTGACATGACCCCAAAGTCTTGTCAGCGTCATGTAGAATGCAGAGAGCACACCGCTGAGGTGAGACCAAGTAGAGGGTAATTGGATTTGGCTGCAATTGGGGGCTGAAATAAGAACTAAACTATATGAGGGGCTGCACTAAGGACTAAACTATATGAGGGGCTGAAATAAGGACTAAACTATATGAGGGGCTGAAATAAGGACTAAACTAAATGAGGGGCTGTAATAAGGACTGAAACTATATGAGGGGCTATAATAAGGATTTAAACTATAGGATGGAGCTGCAATAAGGACTGAAACTATATGAGGGGCTGCACTAAGGACTGAAACTATATGATGGGCTGCAATAAAGACTGAAACTATATGAGGGGCTGCAATAAGGACTGAAACTATATGAGGGGGCTGCAATAAGGGGTAAACTATATGAGGGGCTGTAATAAGGACTGAAACTATATGAGGGGCATTGTTCTAATAGATTTGTTATATATCCTGAGTTCAAAACCCACAGGCTATAATTTTGTATTGATTCAATAATTATTAGCTACTTTCTTATACTCTACTGCATAGGTAGGTTACTGCATTTTACTTCAGAAATATACAAAGTGGATTTATAAAGTTAAAATATGTATTATTTTTTTTTATTGTTAAAAATGCCTGTATTGCTAAAAAAAAATCATGTATTGTGGGAAATGGGAATAGCTTCAAATGAATGAATCACATTAAATCAGTAATGAAAAGTAATGGGGACAAATTTATTAAGTTGCAGGAAAGGAAAAGTGGATCTGTTGCCCATAGCAATCAATCAGATTCTATTTGACATTTTTGTAATAGGAAAGTGAGAGCTAGAATCTGATTGGTTGCTATGGGAAACAGATCATTTATGTTTAGAAACAAAAACATTTATGTTTAGAACAGGATTTAAGAAATGTAAAATGCTTTGCACATGGAAATCATCTGCTTTCCCGCTGTACACATTACAAACTTCCAGCACAGATCTAGATCCTCAGGACACAGGCTTCTGTATTGGAAGAATTTTTATCACTGTCCAGGAAGGGATAGGTTGAATGTGTCAGGTATGCATGGTGGGTGGTATTTTGCATGTACAGTAAGGGCTTGGTTAAGCTCTTCTCTACAATCCTGTACATCCCCATTTTTCATAGGGGAAGTGTGGAAATTTTTAAGTAGAGTCTTGGGGCCTCATTTACTAAAGTCTCTTTTTGGCAGCGATTATGAATCTCCAGCCATCGCGGCGCTTTTTTCAAAATGTCCAGCAATTTTTTTTTTATGTATAAAAGCACAGCGATTGTCCTTGAAAAAAATGCCACCCATGCTTATAACCCTTATCATGCAGGCGCTGATAGTACTAGAAGGCACAGCATGGCCATGTGTTTCTGGCTATGCTGTGTCTTTGAGTACTATAAGTGCCAGCAAGGCAAGGGTTAATGCCATGTTACACTATGCCCAATACGTTATAAAAAAAAACAGTATGCCAAATAATAAAACATTAGTTACACTTAACATCAAAACATGCCCCAACATACTGCCATTAACATAAGTTAATAAGCTATTCCCCTTTGAATGTAAGTTAATACACGTGCCCACTCTTTAATTCTAACGATGTGACATCCCCTTGGTAATTGTTCAAAAGATATATTTGCCCTTCCGTAGTGTTACATAATCCACGTGGGCATATATCTTTAAATATGCCTAGGTTACACCCTAAAAATTTATGGCCATAGTGTGTGTTAATATCCTGTTTGATTTTAAAGTTTAGACGACAACTCCTGTTTCTGAATATAAAATGTCTGCTCCTGTTTTAATTAATATTAAAGTACATAAAAAATTCACCATTTAGCTGTCATCTCACTTGGGTAACTTGCTTGCAGATCGGGAGCTGTTGCTTGAAGTCTTCAGCCTCTTCTTTTTTGAAGTGGCGTACGGGTCCTCCATCTTCGGGGGTTCTATTGCTAATGACCATTCAGTCACTAGAGGTCTCCCTTTTATAGTCTCTATGATGCCATGTGTGCTGTATATGCATAGTGGATATTTAATGGGCAGTTTAGCCTTCATAAGGGCAATAGAATGGACAGAGCAACAGGAGGACCCCAATCATCAGCAACCCCTGGTTCATTGCAGGCAGTGCATAACACATCATTTGCGTTTGTTTGGCCAGCGCTTGAACTTTGACTCCCTGTCTGATCAGGGGGAAGTTCAATTGTTTTGCCTCAACAGCACTAACCTCCTGAGCAGATGAGGAGGGATTTGGACCCACCAACATCATGGTCCCATGCAGTGTCTGGGCTGCACAAATTACTGTGTGTTCTCCACTTTTTTGGCCACAGGGTCAATCTAGTCTGTGTCTGTAAGAGTGGTTGGAATATCACAGGCGACATTTTCACGTTACTTAAATCATGTGTTAAGTGCACTAATTAAATTGTCACATACATATATCTGCTTCCCCAGCCAGGAGAATTGTCATGACCTGAAGTTAGCCATTTATCGGCTCTCTGGATTTTCCAATGTCCTTGGAGCGATAGATTGCAAACATATTGCGCTGAGACTTTTAGCAGGGCACATTTATATACCAATCGCCACCTTTACCACTCCTTAAATGTGTAGATGGTCTGTGATGCTAACTTGATAATTATGAGTATTTGTGTTGGCTTTCCTGAGTCATGTCGTGACTCCTATATTCTGAATCAGTCATCCCTATATTCGAAATCTGACACTGGATTAATGCCTGAGAGATGGCTATGGTTGTGTGGGAAGTCTCGCTATTTTTGACATAACTCCAGCAATTTTAAAGCAATTTATACTAGTCTCGGCCAACTTTGGCAAATTAAATCTCCGCAAAACAATCACAGGACATCTCCGGGGTTTGAAAATCTCCATGTAAAATTTCCCTATAGTAAATACAGAGATTTTTTGAAAAAATCTCCACTCAATTCCGAGGATGTATGGAGATTTTTTGAGGCACCGGTCCGTAATCATTATATGATGGTTTCTCAGCATCCCATGGTGTATAATATAATATGTGTGAAAAAAAAGTGAAGAGAAGTTCATGTAAATAATTGCAATTACGTATATTTATAATTATTCATTACTTATTGATTTTATTTGCTTGTTTATTTATATATCTGTTTATCTATTTGTGGTTTTTATTTAATTATTTATTACAATAATAACCTTATTGTATATTGTGCACACAACGTGGTACAATAATGATATTATCAGAAAATGTATGTGTTTTTTTATCAATATTATATTGCTTGGATTGTTGTTATCTTCACTGCACTCTGGACCGGATCCAGATTTAAGATCGTCAGGTGATTTACGCATGCAAGGATGCGCCCTCCAGATGTTACGCTAGGATTACTTTGTTCCGTCCGAGCCCATTTGCGTGCAAATGGGCTGTGCTTCCCTTCCGCCCACTAAAGCGGGCGGGGGGAAGCATGTAAAGTGTACAGTGTGGGAGGGGGCATTTAAGGCAGGTTTATGGCAGTGTAAGCTGCCATAAAGCCCGCACGACAGAGGGGAGTGACAGTGGGTGTGCACTCCCCTCTGTCTCGCGTAATTTCAGACCCCCGCGCGCACGGAAAGCACGCGAAGGTCTGGATCCGGTCCTCTATTATTATTACATTCTTAGGGCTTTGTGTTGAATAGAATCGGGTCCTTAGTATCAATTCCTTTAGTATTTATCTTTGAATTTGTCATATTCATTATCATTTTAGATGATTAGTGTGCTGTGCAAATTATATTACATTATACATTATAATATATTATATTTTACTCATTTATTCAGTTTTCCAGTATTTTATTAGGGTCCTGGTCTGTCAGGAAGATCCATTTCCATTAAGATGAGGTAGATACATAACTTGCATGTTCCCCCCACCTAAGATTTGTGAATAGATAGACAGACAGACAGACAGACAGACACTTTTTATTTTTATTCCCAAATCCTTTTCAGTTTGTAGTATATAACAAGAAACTCTACAGTGTTTTACTTCACCATTCATATATATTAGCATACTGCTAATGTAGCATTTATATGCAAATAGTAACATAGAAAAATGAATAAATACACTCTAAACACAAAAGTGTGCCAGCATACAAAAAAGCTGTTTGTATAATAAATTACTTATTTTCTTAGATGTTAATCAATATAGAGTTACTGAATGGTACTGTACAAC
>WWET01002784.1:171093-182350 GCA_011038615.1 Limnodynastes dumerilii | reverse complement strand
TATATATGTCACAATTTTGTGTCCCTCCGCCAGACAAATGAAGAAAGAAGAGGAAGCAAGAAAAATGAGAAGCATAACTGAGGTAACTGAACTTCCTTATACTTAATATGTGATATATATATCAGGCATACGGACACTATGGGCCACTGCTGTGGGCTTGCCCCCCAGTCTAAAGAATGCCAGCCAGCCCCTGGCCCTTAGTCTTTGGAATTTTTGCAGCATTTACCTTTAAGACATTTAGAAAAAGTACACATCAGTATTTTACACATGACAGGCTGGATCTAGAGTTAAGTAAGTGCTTAAAATGAGTTACTCCTGGGCTAAACCATGCTGATTGCAGGGGTATTCAAGTTATTTGTATTCTTTGCATGCAGGGATATATCTTTGAATTGCTTACTGCACACAGATACTGACCAGCTTTACTATCACACTGTTATTTAGACTTGGGATGGGAAACATCACCTCTCAACTCTAATACTGTTTGCAACAGATGAAATATGACTCCCCTGCAATCAACATGGTTTAGCCAAGGAGTAACTAATTTCAAGCACTTACTTAAATCTGGAACCAGCCAGCAAAATAAAATCAGCAATAGTGTACATGCTCTTTGGCAAATATCTTTTTTAAATTGAGCATTTCATTGATATGCCTCCTTATGACATCCTCAGGATCCAAAATATTGTTAGCAAGGAAAGTACAACACTTTACACCAAACTGGGTGAACAATGTCATACAATATCCACCAGCCTCTACAGTAAAATAGTCTAATACCATCCTTTGTTTTCTGTTGTCAATTCTCTTTTCATCATCTTTAACTCAGGTGGGAGTCGCCAGCTCAAAATGCTGCTTTTAGAAGTAGAGACAGCCGAAAACTGATTTTAGCTGTCTCTATTTCAAAAAGACAGCCAATTGCAAATTTTTTTTGAATGGGTAAGTTAGGGTTAGTGTACTGAAAGGGGAGGGTTAGGGTAACAGTAATAGAAGGGGAAGGATAGAGTTAGCCTCCAGGGATGGTAGTCTTAGGGTTAGGCTACGGGAAGGGAAATTTTAGGGTTAGGCTATGGGCAGGGAGAATCTTAGGGTTAGGCTATGGAAAGGAGAGTCTTAGTGTCTAGCTACAGGAGAGGAATCTTAGGGTTAGGCTGTGGGAGAGGGTTAGGATTAGGGTAATGGAAGGGGAGGGTCAGGGTTAGGGTCATGGAAGGAGAGGGTTAGGGTAAGGATTAGGGAAAGGCTTGGGGTAAAATTTAGACTTACCATTTGGAGCTCCATCTTCACTGTTCCTAGGATTGATTGCTTTGCCTCTGCACCCGATAATTGGGTGATAATTGGGTGATCGGGCCAATACTCGCTCTATTGTATGGCCAGCTTTAGATATGGTGGTGGGGTATATGCCTCTAAAGTTCTTTTATTACCTTTCCTTCTTTTAACTTTACATTTGGTACATTCTGTCATTCTCCAATAATTCAAACTTGGGTCACAATTACTTAACCAGGTATTAACAGGGGGTGTGGTTGACTGTCTAATGGCTTCTGCCATGTCTTTAATATCTCTTTTCCTTAACTCATAAGGCCCTTGATTCACATCATATGGCTTGCACTTATCACTCCATGGAGCCTGACAATTCTTACAAATTGTATCTTCTGAAAAATTACAAAAACTACAATTCCTACATTGCCAATTTAAGTGTGTCCTTTTATTCTATATCCAAACTTTTTGTGGACTTGAAACATCTTTTCCTTCAGACATACTCATGTCATTCATCATCCATTCAGTCTCAGACCTTTCTGGTTCCTTAATAATTCTTTCACACGTTTCCAACTAATCATTACATTTTGTTCCTAAGTTATGTTTTTCAATATAGCTAGACATACCCTTCATCGTCTTTTGTATCTTTATCCAGTCTCAACTACCCTCCTTAGAAAGTCCAAAACTTAAGCCCCATAAACACTACACCGGTGAAAGGAGTGTTTTGAACGATATCGTGCAAGTGTGTACGCTGCAATGATCATGCCTCATCGTTGTAAAGTACACAAAATCGTTTGATCGCATCTTTTAAAAAGTTTAATATAAACGATCAAGCCATTCAGTACTGAAAGCTCAACAGAAAATCGTTTGTAGTGTGTATGCAAACTGATTGCCAATCTACTGCTTGAATATCTGTGGTTTATCTGTCGTTTGTCGTTTATATGCTGTAGTGTGTATGGACCATTACAAACAATTCTTTCATACCTTTACAGAATTCTTTGTCATGGATATGTTCCATTATTTATATTGGCATACCTATATCTTTTATATCAGTACTATTACTGTTGCTCATGATCAAGGTCTGTTATGACCAAGTATCTATTGTCAAAGTCGTTTATGACAAAATATCACAACAGAAATCAATAACACAATATCTGTACAACAATCAAAAGTCCCTTATCAATTGTTATGTATCTTTTCTGTAAGGCAAATTAAATAAAAAATGTAAATTATCAGCTCAATGGACTACAATCAACTTCAGACATTTAATACAAAAATTGTTATCACTTAAGGTATGACATTACATATAAAATGACAAAACTTTCTTATGACTTTTCTGAAAGGCAGTATTTTTAGTCCGGAAGGTCCATCCAACGGTCATCCGTATGCAGGGGTCAATTGAAAATCTCGGTTTGGGACCTATAAGAACAGTGTAATCAACTGAGGGGGTCTCAGGATTCAGGATCCAATTTCCAATACACCATCAGATAAGTTATTTAGACGTCTCTGGACGGTGAACAGAAACACAACTTAAGTTTATTGGTTGTATGTTACAATCTTTTAAAGAAGCAAGTTACATAAGCAAGCAACTATCATCAACTATCACATATGCTAAAGTCTTTGCTGTACACAATCTTGCTAATCTTCCTTCTAGTCACATCTGGTACTTGCTGTTAGGTTAACTAGGTCTGTGGTTATCTTTTGGCAGATCTCTCAGCTTATCTGACCTCAATATCCTGCTGTATTATTATTATTATTATTATTATTATTATTAATGTTTATTTACAAGGCACCACACGGTAACTGCAGCGTACAGAGGCAACAGTTATATATGCAAGTGCAATGCAAAAAATAAAATAAAGTACAAAAATAGCAGAACTTTATGTATGGAATATAAAGATGCAGGATATGTGTGTAGGAGCAGATGACTAAGGAGAGAGATAGACAATAGAGAGAAAATGTGGGAATTAATGAGGACAAGGTAGAGGGGTGATGACAGGAGAAAGGAGGGCCCTGCTCATAAGAGCTAACAGGCTAAGTGGGAGGGGGTAAACAAACAGAAAATACAGGAATGAAGATGGGGAGGGCAGGAAGTGGTGGAAGGGTAAAAATGGATTTGAGGGAGCATTCAAAGGTTTGGAGGGTGCTGGACTTCCTGATAGGTTGTGGTAGGTTGTTCCAGTGCAGAGGGGTGTCCTGCGAGAAGTCTTGGATGCAGGAGTGAGAGGTAGTTATCAAGTTGGAGTTGAGGCAGCAGTCACCAGCAGAGCGAAGGGGTCGGGCGGGAGTGTGGTTAGAGATAAGGGAGGAGTGTTACGAATACCTGCTGTCTGATACAAGGTACACAGAAGTCCAAATAGAAATTAAGTGGTTTATTGAAGAAACAGATAAGAGTCCAGGATATCAACAGATGGGTAATAAGGAAATGTCCAACAAGGTAAGCTGTGTAGAGTGGTGCAACAAATACAGGTAGACAATACAGATAGCAGGAGACCAGATGAAGTATAGCTGGGATCGGTGGTGCAACAATGACAGAAATACAGTTCAGGTTACCAGGATTGCAGGGTATAAATACAGGTATTGCTGGAATCAGTTGTGCAGCGATGATATGGAGACTTCACATTTGCAGGATTGTAGCAGACCAGATGAAGATATGGCTGGGATCAGAGATGTAACAATGAAATGCAGATAGTTCAGGTTACCGGGATTGCAGGAGATAGATACAGGTATTGCCAGGATCAGTGGTGTAATGATGACAGGAAGATGATTCAGATAAGCAGGATAGCAGGATCAAACCACAATCAGACAGCAGGCACGAGCAGGATACTAAGACGTTCAGAAGCTTGACACAAGCCGGAGACAGGAAGCTATGACCCACACCTGTGCACTGAATCAAGGGGAATATAAATCCAGTCCACAGGTGAGGGATAACGATATATAATGAGGACTCCACACAAGAACACACTAGCAGCCACTAGTGGCAAGAACAATAAATGTCCAAATATGCACAGGTCTGCCCCCATGGGCAGACCAAGGTAATGCAGTCCAGGCGTAACAGTCTGCCCCCATGGGCAGACCAAGGTAATGCAGTCCAGGTGTAACAAGGAGAGGTAGGGGGCGGTGGAGATGGAGAGAATCTTGTAAGTTGTGGTGAGGAGCTTGAAGAGATTTCTGAAAGGGATCTCAACAACCTGCTATTGGGGTCTCATCCACACATTTCTCAAAATATGAGCCTAAAGGTTATTGAAATCTTGCTGACATTTGTACAGTGAATAAAGCTAAGCCAAAATACAATTGAAGCAAAACAAAATGGATGCCTAAATCAAAGTGGATGCTTCATACTAGCTCTAATTTCATAGGCCTATGCAGTATATATACAGTACATATACAGTATGTATACATATGTACAGTACATATATACAGTACATATACAGTATATATATAAATATAAATATATATATATATATATATATATATATATATACATACACACACACACACACACATACACCAAGTGGGTGTGGCTTGCTGCTGAGAACGGCCATTTTTTGCCAAATTTGTGAATATGGATGTCCTCTCTTTTCTTATAACTAAAATTAACAATGTTAGATTTTAACTATGACTAATATTAACTTTTAACTACAACTTTTAATCAACCCCCTTGATTATCACACTGTGCCCCCTTCAACTATTACCCTCACTCTGCCTCTTGAACTGTTACCCCTTCACCATACACACACTGTGCTCTTCACCATACACACACACACACATACACACACACATTGTGCCCCCTTCATCATGCACACACACACATTGTGCCCCCTTCATCATGCACACACACACATTGTGCCCCCTTCATCATGCACACACACACATTGTGCCCCCTTCATCATGCACACACACACATTGTGCCCCCTTCATCATGCACACACACACATTGTGCCCCCTTCATCATGCACACACACACATTGTGCCCCCTTCATCATGCACACACACACATTGTGCCCCCTTCATCATGCACACACACACATTGTGCCCCCTTCATCATGCACACACACACATTGTGCCCCCTTCATCATGCACACACACACATTGTGCCCCCTTCATCATGCACACACACACATTGTGCCCCCTTCATCATGCACACACACACATTGTGCCCCCTTCATCATGCACACACACACATTGTGCCCCCTTCATCATGCACACACACACATTGTGCCCCCTTCATCATGCACACACACACATTGTGCCCCCTTCATCATGCACACACACACATTGTGCCCCCTTCATCATGCACACACACACATTGTGCCCCCTTCATCATGCACACACACACATTGTGCCCCCTTCATCATGCACACACACACATTGTGCCCCCTTCATCATGCACACACACACATTGTGCCCCCTTCATCATGCACACACACACATTGTGCCCCCTTCATCATGCACACACACACATTGTGCCCCCTTCATCATGCACACACACACATTGTGCCCCCTTCATCATGCACACACACACATTGTGCCCCCTTCATCATGCACACACACACATTGTGCCCCCTTCATCATGCACACACACACATTGTGCCCCCTTCATCATGCACACACACACATTGTGCCCCCTTCATCATGCACACACACACATTGTGCCCCCTTCATCATGCACACACACACATTGTGCCCCCTTCATCATGCACACACACACATTGTGCCCCCTTCATCATGCACACACACACATTGTGCCCCCTTCATCATGCACACACACACATTGTGCCCCCTTCATCATGCACACACACACATTGTGCCCCCTTCATCATGCACACACACACATTGTGCCCCCTTCATCATGCACACACACACATTGTGCCCCCTTCATCATGCACACACACACATTGTGCCCCCTTCATCATGCACACACACACATTGTGCCCCCTTCATCATGCACACACACACATTGTGCCCCCTTCATCATGCACACACACACATTGTGCCCCCTTCATCATGCACACACACACATTGTGCCCCCTTCATCATGCACACACACACATTGTGCCCCCTTCATCATGCACACACACACATTGTGCCCCCTTCATCATGCACACACACACATTGTGCCCCCTTCATCATGCACACACACACATTGTGCCCCCTTCATCATGCACACACACACATTGTGCCCCCTTCATCATGCACACACACACATTGTGCCCCCTTCATCATGCACACACACACATTGTGCCCCCTTCATCATGCACACACACACATTGTGCCCCCTTCATCATGCACACACACACATTGTGCCCCCTTCATCATGCACACACACACATTGTGCCCCCTTCATCATGCACACACACACATTGTGCCCCCTTCATCATGCACACACACACATTGTGCCCCCTTCATCATGCACACACACACATTGTGCCCCCTTCATCATGCACACACACACATTGTGCCCCCTTCATCATGCACACACACACATTGTGCCCCCTTCATCATGCACACACACACATTGTGCCCCCTTCATCATGCACACACACACATTGTGCCCCCTTCATCATGCACACACACACATTGTGCCCCCTTCATCATGCACACACACACATTGTGCCCCCTTCATCATGCACACACACACATTGTGCCCCCTTCATCATGCACACACACACATTGTGCCCCCTTCATCATGCACACACACACATTGTGCCCCCTTCATCATGCACACACACACATTGTGCCCCCTTCATCATGCACACACACACATTGTGCCCCCTTCATCATGCACACACACACATTGTGCCCCCTTCATCATGCACACACACACATTGTGCCCCCTTCATCATGCACACACACACATTGTGCCCCCTTCATCATGCACACACACACATTGTGCCCCCTTCATCATGCACACACACACATTGTGCCCCCTTCATCATGCACACACACACATTGTGCCCCCTTCATCATGCACACACACACATTGTGCCCCCTTCATCATGCACACACACACATTGTGCCCCCTTCATCATGCACACACACACATTGTGCCCCCTTCATCATGCACACACACACATTGTGCCCCCTTCATCATGCACACACACACATTGTGCCCCCTTCATCATGCACACACACACATTGTGCCCCCTTCATCATGCACACACACACATTGTGCCCCCTTCATCATGCACACACACACATTGTGCCCCCTTCATCATGCACACACACACATTGTGCCCCCTTCATCATGCACACACACACATTGTGCCCCCTTCATCATGCACACACACACATTGTGCCCCCTTCATCATGCACACACACACATTGTGCCCCCTTCATCATGCACACACACACATTGTGCCCCCTTCATCATGCACACACACACATTGTGCCCCCTTCATCATGCACACACACACATTGTGCCCCCTTCATCATGCACACACACACATTGTGCCCCCTTCATCATGCACACACACACATTGTGCCCCCTTCATCATGCACACACACACATTGTGCCCCCTTTATTTTCAGCCACCCTCCGACACGTTGCTATGCGCTACATACTGGGAGCGCAGCGTCTCCCGTTTCTATGGTGACGCGCAGGCTCCCGGACCGGATACCCAGTTTCTCTTTGATGAGACATTGTGACAGCTCAGCTGTCTGACTCCTTCCGGTGTTCGGCTGCCAGCTGTGTTCGTGAGGTTGTGGTGAGTATTATTGCGCCCTTTTGTCTATTTAAACCCTGTTTTTTCCTCTGTTCTCTTCTCTCCTTATCTTTTGCTGGTGCCCTGATGAAAATCCCCAGTATGGGGATTGAAACGTCGGAACAGACTAACACCGCTTGCATCCTGCTGTAATGTAACGTTTTAAACGTACATTAAATTTCTTTATGCTTTAAACTATACCTCAAGTCTCCAGTGTGCGTCCATCCTACAAACTTTATATATATATATATATAGATATATAGATATATATATAATTACATTTCTGTAACAAATCAAAAATATTTTCAAAACCAAAAAAATCATATAAGAGGCTTTTTTAAGTTGTAGGCATATGCACCAACACTTGCCAACACTTGAGTGAAATAGCCATTCCATGCACAAGGTAGCAGACTTCCCGTTTGTCGGGATTTGGTTTGTCCGGACCGAATCGGACAGCCGACAGTGCCTTTCCCCTCCGATGTGCTCCTGACGCATGGGACTCTGACTACACCTGCTGCCTGGATGTCCTTTATTGCAGCTGCTCCCGGACTCTTGTTTCACTCGGTATAGAGACAGGCCACTTGTTTTAGCTGTTATGGAGATTTTTCATTTGTTCTTAAATATCGATTGTATTTTTATGTGTTTTTTATGTGATTCATTCTATAAAAGTTATTTCCTTTAAAATAAGGAGTTTTGTTTTACAAACACATTGTTTCTCTTTTTACCCTACATGAACATCTTGGAATGAGGGACAGTATATATCATTTGTTGTGAGGATTTCCCTTGATGAACTTCATATTGTGGGGACTTTCCTTCACCTTCACCGCTTATATATATTTATTTTGCATATATATTGTGGATTTATCATTATTTATTTATTTTGAGATACCCGCCTACATATTTATTTATTTGTGTGATCATAGACATATTTTAGAGTTGTCATTTTAGAGTTATCCAGCGTTTTTAGAGTACCCACCAATTTCTTCTTGCCGATTTCCCTTTTAGGGTTTTGTGGATACCCTTGGGTATTTTTTAGCAGCAGGATTTTAGCGCTTTTTAGATTCTCTTAACCCTTAGTTTGCACTATAAGAACCTGTTTTATGATGATAACATTTTGCTGAAATCTATGACTTGTCATGGCATTCTGTTGGAAATGAAATCTATGACTTGTCATGGCATTCTGTTGGAAAATACAATGTGAGATATATTCTGAGAAATGGATATTAATCTAAAGACAGATACACAATATCAGTATTGACCACTTGTTTAAGCTGAGAAATTGAGAGACCACAGACCACTAACCCCTTCGTGAAAAAACCTTTGGTTATTCCCTTTCCTCCCCATGTCTTTCTTTCTGAAATAGTCCCTTTATTTTTTTTATTTTTCTCTTTTCTTTATCTTGTTAACGATAATAAATCTTTGAGCCACATGAAAAACATGTTGTTATAACTGAAGGTATTGTATGTTTGCTTTTCCTTATTCTGAGTGATGATTTTGTTGTACACTTTTGCACATTTAATAAAAACAATAATTTTTTTTCTACTTACTTAGATAAGTTTGTTTTGCATGTTAGGGTCGGGGAACAATGCACATTATAGTTATAGTAGCCATTACTGCACAAATAATGCACACTGTAACACTGTAAAGTAAAACATTTTAATTGAAAAGAAAAAATAGGTAAAAATTTATGGAGTAAACAGATATAGGTTGCCGTATTGAAATCAGAATGGGAATGTAGTGGCGGCTGTTGGGAATGGTGATATAAAGACAGTTGTTGGGAATGGGGATGTAGCTGTTGGGAAAAGTAATGGTATGCTGGTTGCTGGGAATGGGGATGGGATGGTATGCTGGCTGCTGGGAATAGGGATGGAATGGTGGTTGCTGGGAACGTGGATGGAATGGTGGATGGATATGACGGTGTTGTGCATAGGGATGGTAGGTACATTTACCTGTTGATGCACTTTGGTTGAGACGTGTAGGGGGACAACAAGGAGAGTCCATGTCCCCTAAACCTAAATCTTCTTCCATCTTCACTACTCCAAAACCCAGACGTTCGAGTTCAGGGAAATGTAAAGAGACTGGCAAAGGGTCATCAGCATTCATTGAAACTTATGCCTATCCAGAATTTTTTGTCTGGAAATCTTGCCATCTGTGTTACAAAAAATAATATTAATGTTTGTAATATTTGAAAACCATATTTTTGCTTAATTTATAATATCAACATCCAAAGTAAACTGCTATTTTCATTTGCAATACACATGGGTTTTTTTATTGAAACATTTAAAAAAAAATATAGAAGTTTTCTTTTGGTTATGCTTAGTTGTCAAATTTTTGTGAAAATAAAAACATTTACGTTACCATTCATCGATGTTCAGCCAGCATATTGACTGGCAGGGGTACATACAGTACATGCAAATGAGTTTTGGAATACATTATTCATTATAAAAAAACATTACATCTTAAACTTAAATGACCTTTTTTGATGACAAAGAATGTTTGCCTTGTTGAAGCCACAGAATAAATTCTTGTGTGAATTTCTGACCAGATTCATAGTAGTGTATAGAAACAAGTATAAAATATAACCTTTATTTCTATATTAAATATTATGTGAATTAAACATTGATAGAAAAGATAAAGAAAAAAGAACTTAAAATAGAAATAAATCCTGTCTCTTATGCAGTATATATATTTTTATAGTATACCTGACCAATTTGTAATAGCTCAATAAGAATTTGTATTCCTATATTCTTAATATCGTTTCAATACCATAAATACAAACAAAATTAGGTTATGTGCCCCAGTAGTGTGATAAATAGCTCAACAGAGATACATTGTTGATCAAAATTTATATCCTTGTTGTCACTAATATGAAGGCAATATCTTTATATTTGGATCCTCTATCATTCAGTTTATGAACACTGCTTTCAATTATTTGTTGATCTGGGGATTGCTGATTCACAGATTTACAACGATAGGAACTGAACTAGAACACAATCAAAAATGCTAAATCAATTGTTTAGGGTTTACACATTTATAAACATAACATAAATATAGATGTCAGTGATCTCTGCTTGTATGTTTGATTCATGTACTTCTAATGAAATATGGGCTAATCATTATCCAATATGAGCTATTTAAAAAACAGCTGCTAATTAACAGTGCTTGTTATCTCCAACACCCTACTCTAGTGTCAGGGAGTTTACGCTCATTGGTCATATATAGCGCATAGTATAATAAATTTTACTGCAATGCAGAGATCTATCATATATATATATATATATATATATATAAAACAGTCCGGTAGT
>WWET01002784.1:152767-167841 GCA_011038615.1 Limnodynastes dumerilii | reverse complement strand
ATATATATATATATATATATATATATATATATATATATATATATATATATATATATATATATATATATATATATATATATATATATATATATATATATATATATATATATATATATATATATATATATATATATATATATATATATATATATATATATATATATATATATATATATATATATATATATATATATATATATATATATATATATATATATATATATATATACATACACAGGGCGTTATTTAGCATTGACATTAGATACAATGCAATGTACTATATATTAATATTTTATATTCAATGCTTAATTTTACTTATTTTCTATATACTTTATTTGTCGAAATTAGCTGTCATAGCTTGTCACAGTTGTGTATGACAGGTTTGTCTACTTACTGTTTCTTTAATCACGTCATCCTTTTTATGAATAACAGGATAAGGGATTCTCAGAACGACATGATGCCGTTGTAGTGAATAATGGCTGTTAGCTTCCTGTTTCATGTTTAAAATTGCTTATTTATTACATTTACCATTATTTCCTAATTTTCTATTTATATTCCCAATTTAATATAAGGATTATACTATAATAAGAGATGTCTGATATGAAAAGTCATTATTAGTTATATGTTGATTTAAAAAAAATATGAAATCAATTCCTGTAGTAGCTAACCTCCATTATTTTGCATTATTTCTCTATTTTATCTATATAATTACTATTTATGGAAGTTTGGGTTTTATTTTTGTATTTTTTAGCATCATTTCCCATTAGTTGGTTTTTACAGTTGGGGTCACATCCATTTAGCAGTGATATCCTGTGTTTCTGTGACAAATCCAAGCACATCTCTTATTTTTGCTAGCACCTTAATTTTTTCTAGAAGGGTTATACAGCATAAAGGTAAGCACAGGGAATGCAGCCAGGGGCGGATTAGCAATAGGCCTTACCGGGAAGTTTCCCGGTAGGCCGGTACCCTCATGAGGCTGCACAGAGGCCGCCTCATAAGGACAGCATGTTATATTTTTTTTTTAAGTTAGCAGATCAGCATCTACTGCGTCCCATTCATTGGCTCAGTGCAGGTCCTGTACTGCAGAGGCCTCTCTCAGTAACACACTTTCCCTGAGAGGCCTCAGCAGTACAGGACCAGAATTGGACCAATGAGGGAGACACAGCAGCTAAAGAAACATCGGCACCTGCAGGCTGCAGCCATGATACAGGAAAGGAGAGATCGTCTTACAGTTGCCAGGGGCAGTCCCAGCCGTTGCTACAGAGCAACAGGCAGCCAATTGCAAGGCTGCCTGTTGCTGAGTGGGGTGTGTGTGTGTGTGTGCTGTGTTTATCTGGAGTGCAGTGTTTGTGTGTGTTTGTGTGTGTGTGTGTATCTGGCTTGCACTGTGTGTATGTGTATGTATGGAGTGTACTGTGCACGTGAGTGTATGTGCTTTGTGTATATGTGTGTATGTAGTGCATTGTATATGTGGGTGTATGGAGTGTAGTGTGTGTGTGTGTGTACCTGGAGTGCAGTGTATTTGTGTGTATGTGGGATGCACTATGTGTATTTATCTGGAGTGCAGTGTATGTGTGTATGCAGAGCCGCCGGGGGAATGCCCATCACAAGCCTGCACGGTTGCTGATTTTTTAAAATTCAATTTATCCTTTTTTTTTATTTATTTTTATTTTATTAACTTGGATACACTGGCTGCCTTTATGGAAATAGTACCGGCAGCTTGCACTATACTGCAGGGGTTGTGGCATTCAATAGCAGGGTTGTCACTGATTGACATCTATGATTCACCTATGAGCAGCTATACTATGCTGTTCATAGGCAG
Organism: Limnodynastes dumerilii; assembly: GCA_011038615.1. Taxonomy (NCBI): domain Eukaryota; kingdom Metazoa; phylum Chordata; class Amphibia; order Anura; family Limnodynastidae; genus Limnodynastes; species Limnodynastes dumerilii. The sequence goes on along the minus strand of WWET01002784.1, from coordinate 166,019 downwards.
ATCAAAAATGTCAATCAGTGGCAATTAGAGAGCTAGAGAGATGGGGATAGGGGAGATTAGAGGGAATGCAGAGAGAAGGGTCTGGAATAGAGAAGGGATACAGGGACAGGGCAGTGGCTAGGAAGAGGGATGGGGGAGATTAGAGGGAATTCAGAGAGAGGGTGCTGGGATAGAGGGATAGGAGAATCAAGAGAATATGAATCTATTTTGTGGATAGATAGTTATGTATATTTGTGTGTGTGAGACAATAGTTATGTGTGTTTGTGTGTGTGACAATAGTTATGTGTATTTGTGTGTGTGACAATAGTTATGTGTATTTGTGTGTGTGACAGCTATGTGTAGTTGTGGGAGTGTGTGTGTCAGTGTCAATCATGGTCTGTGCTTCTCTTCTTTATTGCATAATGCAGAGGAATTACGCTGTCCCAGGATTGTGGACCAGATGCGACAGGAGAAGGAAATTAGTCCATCAAAATCCAGTGTAAGGTAGGTTCGTAGTTTAATTTATGTATATAATTCATGTATTTTACGTCCCACTGTGTGTGTGTGTGTGTATATGTGTATGGAGTGCACTGTGTGTGTGTATTTGTATATGGATTGCACTGTGAGTGTAAATATCTATATGAGGTGCACTGTGTGTGTTTATGTAAGTGGGGTGCACTGTGTGTGTATATGTATATGGAGTGCACTGGGAGTATATATATGTATGTGGGGTGCACTGTGTGTGTTTATGTATGTGGGATGCCCTGTGTGTGTGTGTGAGAGAGATATATTATAGAAAAAACTACTAAGCGCTATATTGGACACCAAATATAAAATGCACAAATGAAATAATCAAAGTTGCCCCAGTTATTACAATATGATTATATATATTTATTAAATTAAATCATAATACCATAAAACATATACAATTCTAAAGTTTTACCAGGTGTGTCCCTGGTCTATAGAAAATTTTACGCCGCACTAACCAGAATTACAATGAGTCCCCAGTGACGATGCATCAGAAATGTTAAGGCAGGCGTCAGGACAGTTCATTTTATTCCGTGTGAGTTAAATCATGGATTCCACTCTTACGAAAGACAAAATATAGCGGGGATATAGCATCTGAACTCCGCTGAGCTCCACAATGGGAATGCCCCAGTCATATTATTGCATCTTTTAAATTGTAACTCTAAATTTAATTTGTGCAGATTAATGTAACAGGTGATAGCAGCATTGAGTATTGTGGGATGAGAAATTTTTATTCCTTGTCTGACACTCTATGGATTATCCATCAGTAATTTGATAAACCTCAATTGATGCAAATAACATGACAACAATAACAGAGTTTATTTTTAAATGGTTTTTACTTATAACAATATGCAGAGTAGCAACTGAAACATTGCTGGGAATGAATAATTCTAGTAATAAATAGTTCTATAGATCCAGAGGAAGGCGAATAAAAACCCCGGAGACTTTCCAGCCATTTCTGTCTCAAAGAGGGGGAAAAAATTCCCTCCTGACTCCACGTGTGGCAATCGCTTATCATCCTGGATCTCAGTAATAGAGCTGCATATTGTAATATATAGAAGTAACATTTTTCTCAGTTGTTGGCCAACCAAATAGTGGTAATCTGTCTTTCTTTATTTGCCTCCAAAACCTGAAGCTGTTCTCACATTAGGATTTGAAGCCGTTTCATTATTCCAGTATCTGGGTGGAAAATATGCAGGGTTACCCTAATAGAGGAATTGTAATGCTGCACCCTCTGATTGCTGAACAGGTTCCCAAGTACATTGCCGGATCCTAAACCTGTCCAAAACCCATTCCCCTGGTCTGATTATCCCCCAAAGGCTGAAGAACCACCATAGCTGTTACATCCTGATGTATTGTCTGTAAATTCTAACTGGACACCTGGTGGTGGTGATGGAGGTGCAGTAGTATGAGCCAATGGACCAGTTAGGAACAGCTTGTACAATCCATAACCCGGCCCTCAGAAGCTCTCGCTGTCTTCCACCTTTTTTACCTTTCTCACTCTCAGTCTCTTCACTGCTCCCAAGCTGCTGACCTCTTCTTTACACATTTTCTCCTGGCTGTTCCTCAAGGCTGCGGTGCGTAGGCTGACTGGGGCGTTCTGACTAATGTGATGACTCTGCCAGTGTCTCATCACATACAGCCACAGTTTGCAAGCAGAGCATGGATCTAGGGGTCTCTTCCCTACAGCTTCAGTTGGAAATTTAATATAAAGAAATAAATGGGAAGGGAAGCCCTGCTCATAGTTTACAAGCTATGGAGATTAATCCTGTCCATAAGAGCTTACATATGATTCATCAATTCAGGTACATTTATCTGTTTAATATACACTATACATTAGCACAGAATATATAGACCCATTCCTTTGTATCCAGTTAATGGGTAATATTATCCTTACACAGTAACTAGATAACAGGGTCTATATATTATTCATTTTTTAAGTTAAAGCAGCAGTTTTGGATTAGATAATCTAGACCAAATAGTTGTTATAAATTTAGAAAGGCTGATAAGCGATATTTCAGTCTCTGCCATGTCTATGTATCTCACTCATTCCACTGATGTATCAATGTATCACACCATGGCTGTCAATGATAAATGGTTAAGTGGGGAACAGAAGAATATGTGGCATTATGGTAGAACAAACACAATGTGTGAGAGGAGTGAGGGGAATATATCATTATTACTTACTACAGATAGAATCTTCCTATCAGAGCTTAGACTCCTATCCAAGGAACAGGAGAGCACATATAAAGTAGTGCCCCCTAGCATATTGGACTAGAACATCAGGTTATTCCAGTTTATTCCAGTGTACCAAAGTTTTATCAGCTGCTGGTCATCCAAATAGGGGTCATTTATCTATCCTTTCTTCCTACAAAACCTGAAGCTGTTCTCACATTAGGACTTGGAGCTTTTTGATTATTCCAGTATGCGGGTGGAGAATATGCAGGACTACCCCATGGGCCCAATTGAATTAGCCACAACAATGGGAAAAAGCACATAATTGTTATTAGGGGAATAGTGGTGCTGGGCCCCCTGATCTCTGAACAGATTCCCAAGTACACCCCCAGTTCCTAAACCTGTCCAAAACCAATGTCCCTGGTTTGAAACTCTTGCTGTCTTCCACCTTTTTTACTTTTACCTTACCTTTTTTCTTACCTTTCCCCCTCAGTCTCTTCATTGCTCCCCAGCAGATGACCTCTTCTTTATACTTTATTTTCTGACCGTTCCTCGAGGCTGCGGTGTGTAGACTGGGACATTCTGACTTATTGACACTGACTCTGACAGTGACTCATCACATACAGAAACAGTGTGCAAGCACAGCCTGGGTCTAAGGGTCTCATCCCTGCAGCTTTGGTTGTTAGTTATATATATAGATATAAAAAGGGTGAGGGGAGCCCTGCTTATAGAAGCTTACAATCTAATGGGATAAATCATGTCCATTTGAACTTACATTTGATTCATCAATACAGATTAATTTAATGTCCCACTGGTTTGATTATCTCCCAAAGGCTGAAGAACCACCACAGCTGCTAAATCCTTATGTATAGTCTGTAAATTCTGACTGGACACCTGGTGGTGGTGATGGAGGTGCAGTAGTATGAGCCGATGGACCACTCAGGAATAGCCTGTACAATCCATAACCCGGCCCTCAGGAACTCTCACTGTCTTCCATATTTTTTCTTTTACTTTTCTCCCTCTCAGTCTCTTCTGTTGACCTGATTTTCAAACTTTTATTTCTGTCCGTTCCTCGTGGCTGTGGCGTGTAGACTGGGTCGTTCTGACTGGCGTGATGACACTGACTCTGTCAGTGACTCATCACATACAGAAACAGTGTGCAAGCAGAGCCTGGGTCTAGGGGTCTCTTCCCTGCAGCTTTGGTCGGTATTAATTATATATATAAATTATTTTTTATTTGATAAATTAAAAAATCACAGCTAATAACTTTTTTTTCTTATAACTAATTTAACTATGTTAGGCCCCATCATGTGTCTGCAGCCTCCCCAGTAGTCCCCATTCATGTGTCTCCAGCCTCCCTAGTATTTCCCATTCATGTCTCTGCAGCCTCCCCAGTATAACCAATCATGTGTCTTCAGCTCTCCAGTATTCCGCATTCATGTATCTACTGCCTCCCCAGTATCCCCTTATTTCCTTAAGGCAAGGTCTTCCAGTGCTTTGTTGGAGGCATTTCACTGCGGCACACTTGGCAACATCCCGTGGCACACTGGTGTGCCATGGCACACTGGTTGAGGAGCACTGCTCTATATGTATCTTACTTGTCCCACTAATTTATCAGTATCACAACATGGCTGCCAATGATAAATGGTTCTGTGGGGATCAGAAGAATATGTGGTATTGTGGGGACCAAAACAAACTTTCCCACCACAATCCAGCAAATCTTTTTATATATGTCCCAGTGAGAGGAATAAATCATTATTTCTTAATTGCAGAGATACAGATAGAAATCTCCCATCAGAGCTTACCCTCCTATCCAATACAAGGCACAGGACAGAGAGGGTGAGAACAGCCATAAATGTGTTCAATCAGAACACTGGTATATACATTCAACTGTATTTATATACTGTATATCGTACTATAATATATCCCATTTATTATTTCAGGATAAAAGGGTGAGATAAATTAGAGCTCTCATTAGTTTCTTATACATAGGTTTCCTCCATGAACCTATGTGTTAGGAAGCGAGAGCCAGGGAAGGAGTTAATGATAAAGTAGATAAATATATGAGTTACTTTATCAATAAGCCATTCTGTATAATATGGATCTTTACCTGTAGCTACTGCAGGATGATTACCTCCTTATCTTACTGCATTGAGTCTTCCAAGTCTTCTTTAGTTGGTTTTAGGTGGTTTCTGTGGTTGGTCAGTTAGTGCATTATCTCAGAGACTTCAGTCTTCAAGTCTTCTGCTTCAGTCTTCAAGTCTTCTCTCAGTGACTGATGTCTTGTGGCCAGAAGCTCATAGGGAGCTGATGTAACAGTAGCCCTTTTGTAATGTAATTGGTGTAGCTGCTGGGTTTGGTCAGTGGGAGTTGTCTCTTTGTGTGGTTCTGGTGTGTGAGGTCAGTGGGTGTGGTCTGTGTGTGTGTGTGTTGTCAGTGGGTGTGTCTAAAGGCATTCTATATGACATGGGGGTTATAATTATCAAATATCTCTAATGAGAAAGGTAGATATATGATAGGTAGGTAACATATGATTGCTGTATCTCCGAGGGAGTGTGTAGAAAAACACAGTATCTCCCCTCTTATTGTCATAGCTCTACTGAAACAAGTACCAATCGGACATATTAACTTTGTATAAATTTACACAAAGGTTTAGTAGTCCCATATATTACAATGTACATAGCAGTTTGAATTATAATCTATGAAAGGTGTGCTCAGTTTCATATACATCTTTATAATTTTTTTTTATATTAGTCTGCTTTGTGCAGACAAATGAATTTATTTAAATGTGCATATGTAACCTTTATTTTATTGTCTTCTTTTGTTTATTGTAATTTGTGTTTCTTATGTATAATGAAAATAAATATATTAAGGGAAGAGTGGGGGTGGGGTTAGTTGGCCACTTATTGAAGCTGTAGAAGTTGAATAAAACTATTCAGGAAAGGTAAAGCTGCGTATACACTTGCACAATATCCCCAGTTCCTGACAATGTGGTCTGATTGCCTGTATGCAGAAAGAGCGCTGTGGAGGAGGAAGGCAAGGTAAGTAAAAAGGGGAGAGGCTGGAGAAACATGACGGGGAATACCGATGGGGCTGGAGGCACATAATGGGGAATACTGAGGGGGCTGGAGGCATACTGAGGGAGCTTGTGGCACATAATAGGGGATACTAAGGGGGGCAGGAGGCACATTATGGGGAATACTGAGGGGCTGAAGGCACATAATTGGGAATACTGAGGGTGGCTGGAGTTACATGATGGGGAATACTGAGGGAGGATGGAGGCACATTATTGGGAATACTGGGGATCGACTGGAGGCATATGATGGGGAATACTGAGGGAGGATGGAGGCACATTATGGGGAATACTGGGGATCGACTGGAGGCATATGATGGGGAATACTGAAGGGGAGCTGGAAGCACATGATGGGGAATACTGAGGGGGGTTGGAGGCACATAACAGGGAATACTGAGGGGGGCTGGAGGCCCATGATGGGGAATACTGAGGGGACTGGAGGCACATGATGGGGAATACTGTGGGGTCTGGAGTCATATAATGGGGAATACTGAGGGGCTGGAAACACATAACGGGGAATACTGAGGGCGACTGGAGGCACATGATGTGGAATACTAAGGGGGGCTGGAGGCACATAACGGGGTATACTGAGGGGGGCTGGAGGCACATAATGGGGAATACTGAGGGGGCTGGAGGCACATGATGGGGAACACTGAGGGGGGCTGGAGGCACATAATGTTTGTATTGTGTTGCAGTTTTTAGAATGAAATGGGAATTGTATAGTGGAAACTAGGGGCCAGATTTTCTAAACTGCGCGTTTGTGAAAGTGGAGATATTGCCTATAGCAACCAATCAGATTTTAGCTGACATTCTTTAGTATGTAAAAGGAAAGTGAGAGCTAGAATCTGATTGGTTGCTATAGGCCTCCAAAACCTGCAGCTGTTCTCACATTAGGATTTGGAGCTCTTTCATTATTTCAGTATCTGGGTAGAGAATATGCAGGGTTACCCTAATAGAGGAATAGTAATGATGCACCCTCTGATTGCTGAACAGGTTCCCAAGAACACTGCCAGATCCTAAATCTGTCCAAAACCCATTCCCCTGGTCTGATTATCCCCCAAAAGCTGGAGAACCACCATAGCTGTTACATCCTGATGTATAGTCTGTAAATTCTGACTGGACACCTGGTGGTGGTGATGGAGGTGCAGTAGTATGAGCCGATGGACCACTCAGGAACAGTTTGTACAATCCATAACCCAGCACTCAGAAACTATAGCTGTCTTCCACCTTTTTTACTTCCTTCCTCTCATTCTCTTCACTGCTCCCAAGCTGCTGACCTCTTTTTTACACATTTTCTCCTGGCTGTTCCTCAAGGCTGCTGTGCGTAGGCTGACTGGGGTGTTCTGACCGATGTGATGACTCTGCCAGTGTCTCATCACGTACAGCCACAGTGTGCAAGCAGAATCTGGGTCTAGATGGTACTTTCCTGCAGTTTCAGTTAGAAATTTAATATAAAGAAATCAACGGGGAGGGAAGCCCTGCTCATAGGAGCTTACAATCTATGGAGATGAACCCTGCCCATTAGAGCTTACAAAATGATTTATCAATACAGATACAGTTACAATATACACTATACATTAGCACAGAATATATAGACCCATTCCATTGTATCCAGTTAATAGGTAATATTAACCTTATACAGTAAATGGATAAAAGGGTCTATATATTATCCATTTTTTAATAAAAAAAAATCCAAAAGCAGCCGTTTTGGATTAGATAATCTAGACCAAATTGTTGTTTATAAATATAGAAAGGCAGAGATATAAGAGATATTTCAGTCTCTGCCATGTCTATGTATCTCACTCGTTCCACTGATTTATCAATGTATCACATCATGGCTGCCAATGATAAATGGTTCAGTGGGGTTCAGAAGAATATGTGGCATTATGGTGGAACAAACACAATGTGGTGAGAGGAGTGAGGGGAATATATCATTATTACTTACTACAGATAGAATCTTCCTATCAGAGCTTAGACTCCTGTCCAAGGCACAGGACAGCAGATATAAGCTGGTGCCCCCTAGTACATTGGACTAGAACATCAGGTTATTCCAGTTTATTCCAGTGTACTAAAGTTTTCTCAGCTGCTGGTCATCCAAATAGGGGTAACTTATCTTTCCTTTCTTTCTCCAAAACCTGAAGCTGTTCTCACATTAGGACTTGGAGCTGTTTGATTTTTCCAGTATGTGGGTAGAGAATATGCAGGGCTACCCCACTGGCCCAATTCAATTTGTCGCAATGACAGTAAAAAGCTCACAGTGCGCTCTTTCCCGTCATTTATGGTAGCATAAATTTACGGATTTTTATGCGCACCTCTGGGAAGCGCATGAAAATCCACAAATAAAAATTTGAGGAATTAGATTTGCACCGCAAATAACGCGGGTGCAAAACTTTTTGAGTCGGGCCCCATGTGTTGTTATTAAAGGAATAGCGGTGCTGGGCTCCCTGATCTCTGAACAGGTTCCCAAGTACACCCCCAGTTCCTAAACCTGTCCAAAACCAATGTCCCTGGATTGAAACTCTCGCTGTCTTCCACCTTTTTTACTTTTACCTTACCTTTTTTCGTACCTTTCCCCCCTCAGTCTCTTCATTGCTCCCCAGCAGCTGACCTCTTCTTTATACTTTATCTTCTGGGCGTTCCTTGAGGCTGTGGTGTGTAGACGGGGCGTTCTGACTGGTGTAATGACACTGACTCTGACAGTGACTCATCACATACAGAAACAGTGTGCAAGCAGATCCTGGTCTAGGGGTCTCCTCCCTGCAGCTTTGGTCGGTAGTTTTATATATAGAAATAAAAAGGTGGAGGGTAGCCCTTCCAATAGGAGTTTACAATCTATGGAGATTATATCCATTCGATCTTACATTTGATTCATCAGTACAGATTAATTTAATGTCCCACTGGTTTGATTATCTCCCAAAAGCTGAAGAACCACCATAGCTGCTAAATCCTGATGTATAGTTTGTAAATTCTGACTGGACACCTGGTGGTGGTGATGGAGGTGCAGTAGTATGAACCAATGGACCATTCAGGAATAGCCTGTACAATCCATAACCCGGCCCTCAGGAACTCTCACTGTCTCTCACTGTCTTCCATATTTTTTCTTTTACTTTTCTCCCTCTCAGTCTCTTCTGTTGACCTGATTTTCAAACTTTTATTTCTGTCCTTTCCTCGTGGCTGTGGCGTGTAGACTGGGTCGTTCTGACTGGCGTGATGACACTGACTCTGTCAGTGACTCATCACATACAGAAACAGTGTGCAAGCAGAGCCTGGGTCTAGGGGTCTCTTCCCTGCAGCTTTGGTCGGTAGTTTTATATAATGATATAAAAAGGGGGAGGGGAGCCCTGCTCATAGGAATTTACAATCTATGGAAATTAATCCTGCCCATTTGAGCTTACATATGATTCATCAATACAGCAGATTCATTTACCTCTTTCTAGCATACAATACATTAGAACAGATTTAGAAGAACATCAATGATAGATAAGCATATCAGTTATATATTGTAACTTGATACAATGGTGCCTATAAATGATCATTTCTGTACAAACAACAGTTTTTGGATTTTTTTTAAGATAAAAAGATTGAGCAATTATGCAATAAAAATGCAGATACACAGGAGACATATCAGCAGCTGTCCTCTCTATGGGCCTGATCCAGAGCTACGCTGGCCCGCTGGCCATAAGTACGGCCAGCGTAGCTCTAGTGCACTCCCCCGATACTCCCCCTGTGGCCGGCGTAATTACCCACTGTTACACCGGCTAAAGGCCAACTTAACTTCAACTGGCATAACAGTAGGTAATTACGCCGGCCACAGGGTCATAATTGGCCTAACCCACCCTCCCTCCTTCATTTACTTACCTTCCCCCGCCTTCCTTCCGTAACGGTTGTGTAGTTACGACGAAGAACGCCCCCTCGGCATAACTATGCAACAGTTAGGGATCCTAAGGATCTGGTTTTCCTAGCTACGCCGGGCATCATCTTCCCTGCACATTCGCAGATCGGCAGAAATGCCGATATTACACTGCCGCCCGCCGTTACTCAGGATCAGGCCCTATGTACCTTACTTGTCCCTACTAATTTATCAGTGTCACAATGTGGCTGCCAATGATAAATGGTTCTGTGGGAATCAGAAGAATACATGCCATTCTGTTGACCAAAACAAACTTTCCCACCACAATCCACCAAATCTTCTTATATATGTCCCAGTGAGAGGAATAAATCATTATTTTTTAATTGCAGAAATCAGTGAATTCTACAGATAGAAATCTCCCATCAGAGCTTATCCTCCTATCTATACAAGGCACAGGAGAGAGAGGGTGAGAACAGCCATAAATGTGTTCAATCAGAACACTGGTATATACATTCAATTGTATTTATATAATGTGTTTATGTATATGATATGATATCATACTATAATATATCCCATTTATTATATCAGGATAAAAGGGTCAGATAAATTAGAGCTCTCATTAGTTTCTTATACATAGGTTAATGGAGGAAACCTATGTGTTAGGAAGCGAGAGCCAGTTAAGGAGTTATTGATAAAGTAGATAAAGTAAATTAGTTACTTTATCAATAAGTCATTCTGTATAATACGGATCTTTACCTGTAGCTGCTGCAGATTGATCACCTCCTTATCTTACTGCATTGAGTCTTCCAAGTCTTCTTTAGTTGGTTTTAGGTGGTTTCTGTGGTTGGTCAGTTGGTGAATTATCTCAGAGACTTCAGTTTCAAATCTTCTGCTTCAGTCTTCTGTGCTCTCAGTTATTGATGTCTTGTGGCCAGAATCTCATCCTTTCATAGGGTGCTGATGTAACAGTTACCCTTTTGTGATGTAATTGGTGTAACTACTGGGTGTGGTCAGTGGGAGTGGTCTCTGTGTGTGGTTCTGGTGTGTGAGGTCAATGGGTGTGATCTATGTGCGTGTTGTCAGTGGGTGTGGCTTCTTCAGGTGATCTAGAGCCATTCTATTTGACATAGGGGGGTTACATTTATAAAACATCTCTAATAACTCTAATTTAGTGTTGCTTATAGCAACCAGTCAGAGATGTTTAATTTCTCACAATCTGTTATTGTTGTGTCACTGCTGGAGTGGAGGAAGTGTTATATCTTTATTATTTTATTTGTACTTGTTATTTATCCGGTCTTTGTGGCCATATTGCATGCGTAATGTTTGCAGCATGCAACTGGTTGTGAAGAACTAAAATACATCACCCGCTGGCCCTGTTTTCCGGGCTATGTGGGTGATAAAAGAGCATTATAGAATAAGGTGATTATTGTCGGACCATTCAGGCACGATAGTCATGATGTCGCCCTCACGCCTAATAGGCCCACACATTGCAGGGTACAGAATTAGGCCTTCCGAGTTAACAAGGAGCAAGCAAATTACATCAATATTACTGACAGTTTTTGGGGAAAAAAATTAACCTTTCCTACCCTACATTAGGGCCCATAGATAATATATTATTTAAAATATAGAAAAATATAAAATAAAGCCTCTCTCTAACACACACACACGCACTACTTGATGTCACGCACACACACACTAACTGATGTCACACACACATGTCTATACCATATGCAGAAAGGCCTTGACGGTGGCCGGTGGCTTATTATATATTTGCGCAAATATGTGTAACGGATGTTTCTGCATTTTATTTTACAGATAGAATGGTATAATTTGTTACTGATTAATGGCAGTGTTGCTGTGGTCCTTTTTCTTTGTTTCTGTTGCTAGCAGATTACCCCCTGCCTTTCATGCACCTGTTTACATTAAACTATACATTTATTGAACAACTTCCATTTTGTGTGTGTACTGTTTGGGAGCTTCTGATGAAACCTAGCCATAGGAGAAACGTGTAAAGGACGAGCACATACAGCATCCGTCTCCTGTTTTCCCCTGGCATAATTGCAGCACTACGATACCAGGAACGAGGACTGAACTGTACGATTGGCGGATGAAGGGATCTCCCTTGTTAACAGAGCCGCTGGAGGGGGATTATTGATCTCACAGAGTAGCAGTGTGCACAGGACTTACCCTGCCGTGGATGGCCAGAGCGGCGTCCGGAAGGAAAAAGAACAATCTCCGTACACCAAGACATCAAAGCCACTTTTTGCAACTCCGTTAGCGAGCAGAGCAGAGCTAACCGCCATAGGAGGTAGAAAAGTGTTGCGGCGGCACAGTGAGTATACGATATACCCCCCGCAAGCTATTTACATATGTACATATAGTTGCCTGCTCCATAATACCTCTTCAACTTCTCACAATCCTGGTTACTGGAATCTGTGTATTGCCATAATAACATTGTGTCAAGTGACATGTAAAGATCTACATCTGGCAACATCAGTTCATTTGCTACATTTTGTGTGAAATCTATCATCTACAAAGAAGTTTTGCTGGTGTGTATTATCAAGAGCACCATATAAACACAGGACTGATATTTCTTGCAGTATAGAGGAAGCAAAAATTAGTTACTGCAATATTGATTTGGAAAACAAGAGACACAGAAAAAGAACAAAATCTCAATAATTGAATTAAGCCCTGTCCACAGGCATTTATTTAGTTATTGTATGTAAGTCACAATACAGGCTGTATGTGTATTTTTTATTTAAACCATTGTCAGTTGACTTAGTGTGCACAATAAGGATTTATTCCTATTCTCATTTTATTGTTATTTTTATCTTGGTTTTAATAAATATTATATATTTTTTCTGATTATTCCTGAAGCGCAACTCTATTGTTTTATTTTGTAGTATTTGGTAGAAAGGGGACTAGTCACCCCCAGGGTTGCTGCTGGAATTTATCAGAAAGAAACTTTATCTGATTGTTATATTTTGTTTACCTCCAGTCGAGCGCTAGAGTAGTGTCCTAGGAGCTTACCCAGACACTTATTATTATTCTTTATAATATATTAGGAGAAGTCAATTCCTCAGAAAAGACTTAAAAGTACTATGTTCCCCTATTTGAGAAATATTTAGAAAGTGTTCAAAGTTACATTATAAATTGCTAATGTACATTCTTTATTGAAAATCCTTAAAAGTTATAATTATATCTGATTAATTGTTAATCCCAAAGTAGAGGTAATTTGTTATAAGAAGTGTAGTCGTACTTTGTGTTTGATACTAAATTATAAAAATAGTAACCACAAATGTGAGTAATTCATTAAGTAACTGTATTTTGTTAAGGGATAGTTTCTCACATTTCCTGACTGAAAGTGTATATTTAAACTCTGTTGTTACAGTATCCATTTTGATTGCAACTGGTTAATAAACACTGCTCAAAAAATAAAGGGAACACTAAAATAACACATCCTAGATCTGAATGAATGAAATATTCTTATTAAATACTTTGTTCTTTACATAGTTGAATGTGCTGACAACAAAATCACACAAAAATTATCAATGGAAATCAAATTTATTAACCCATGGAGGTCTGGATTTGGAGTCACCCTCAAAATTAAAAAGGAAAAACACACTACAGGCTGATCCAACTTTGAT
>WWET01002784.1:139647-152486 GCA_011038615.1 Limnodynastes dumerilii | reverse complement strand
ATCTATCTTATCTAGTTATCCATCCAGTGAAAAACAATTTTATTGAGGCGCAGAAATGCAGAGGAAATTCCAGACAGCCACTGGGACGGATTGGCCCCTTTTTGGGTTAATGAAGTGATGGGTGCCACAATGGTCGAGCTGACTGAACTTTAGGACTACCTATACATTGATCTGTCTCATATCTATCTATCTATCTATCTATCTAGTTATCCATCCAGTGAAAAACAATTTTATTGAGGCGCAGAAATGCAGAGGAAATTCCCGACAGCCACTGGGACGGATTGGCCCCTTTTTGGGTTAATGAAGTGATGGGTGCCACAATGGTCGAGTAATTCTGAATGAACCGTCTGTAGAAGTTTGTGAAGCCAATGAAATGCTGGATGCCTCTGATAGTGGTAGGCTGGGGCCAATCAAGGATAGCTTGCACCTTGATGGGGTCCTTATGGATCTCGGACTGGACAGGATGAATCCAAGGAAGGAGACCTCCTCAGTCTCAAAGATACACTTCTCCAGTTTACAGTAGAGCTGATGTTGGCAAAGATGGGACAGGACCTCCCTGACTTGTTTTTAGTGCTCCACTAGGCTCGAAGAGAAGATAAGTATGTCATCAAGGTAGACAACGACCGACTGATTCAAGTGGTCCCTGAAAATCTTGTTAATGAAACTTCTGAATACTGCTTGGGCATTACCGAGTCCAAAGAGCATTGCGAGATATTCGTAATGCCCATCCCGGGTATTAAAAGCTGTCTTCCACTCATCCCCGGAATGGATCCTAATGAGATTATACGACCCTCGGAAATTGAGTTTTCGTGAAAACTTGGGCCCCTCTAATACAGTTGAACATCTTGGAGATCAATGGCAGTGGGTACCGGTTCTTCATGGTGATATTATTGAGTCCCCAATAGTCTATACAGGGACGCAGACCTCCATCTTTCCTTTTAACAAAAAAGAACCCTGCTCCAGCAGGGGATGTGGAAGGGCGTAAGAAACCTCAATCCAGGTTTTCAGAGATGTAACTGGACATGGCTTGAGTTTCAGGGATAGACAAAGGGTAGGTTCGTCCATGAGGGGGAGTGGACCCAGGAACCAGATCAATAGGGCAGTACCACGGTCGATGCAGAGGCAACGACTCGGCTGCCTTCTGGCAGAAAAAGTCAGAGAAATTCTGGTATTGGACAGAAATCCGAGAGTCTTTGGAGGGCTGAATTTGACGCTGAGGTAGAACTCGAGGCAGGCACTTGTAAAAACAGGAGGAACCCCAACTGAGAATCTGGGAAGATGCCCAATCCACATGTGGGTTGTGGGTATAGAGTCAAGGCAGGCCGAGGATCATGGGAGAGGTAGCCTTGGAGCTGGATGGTCTCGGAATGGAGAGCTCCAATGTTGAGCATCAAAGGAAGCATGCGGTGAGTAATGGTTCTGCAAGGAATGCGGCTGCCATCTACTGCTGTGAGGTACGTTGGGGCTTGAAGAGGCTCAACTGGAATCTTCAAATCTTTCATGACTGGGGAAACAATAAAGTTCTCTGCGGCCCCCGAGTCTAGGATGGTTAGAAGCTCGGTACATCAAACCTTTTGAACTAGAGTCAGGAGTATGAGGCAGTCCCAGTGGTTCAAGGAGCGGATAGGTACTCCTGACCTGACTTCCTCTAAATCAGAAAGGTGTGAGCGTTTCCCGGATGTTTGGGACACTGGAGATGTGTATGTCCAGAGTCGCCACAATAGAAGCAAAGATTATTTCTGATTCTCCTGGGGAGTAAGTCGTGAACTCCCTAGCTGCATGTGTTCCTCAGTCGAGGTAGTGGGAGACTTGGAACGTGGAGAGATAGAAAGTTTTGGACAACCTTTTTCCTCTCGTCGTATGCAGGTGGAAATGAGAAAGTCAAGGGTGGTGGGTGCGACGCTGGATAGCAAGCCATCTTTAATTTGCTCCGATAGACCCTCTTGGAAGACAGACATGAGAGCCTCCTCATTCCAGGAAAGTTCAGAGGAGAGGGTATGAAACTGGGTGACATATTCTCCAACCGTCAGGTCCCTCTGGCGAAGTCGGAAAATGTCTGAAGCCGCAGAAGCCATGCGACCCGACTCATCAAAAATTGTTTGAAACATTTTTAGAAAGTCTGCGAGGGTGGACAGAATTGGGCTGGACTTCTCCAATAGGGGTGATACTCAAGCCAGAGCTTGATCGGACAACAAGGAAATCACATAGACTAACTTGGCCTTGTCTGTCAGTTCGAAATGCAGTTTGCATTGATTGAGAAACCCCCGGCAAACCTAGCTGGGGTAGATAGCGGGATACGGGCACACTGAAAACTGGTATGGCGGCTGGAGAAACTGATTGACCACGGGCTATCAAGATTTGCTGAAAAGTTCCCATCTAATTGCTAATTTGTTGCAAGCAGGACACTACTTGGCCCATAGTGGCTTCCTGTAATTTTATCCTCTCTGATAGACTGTTTTCAGAGTTGGCCCCTTGGGGGTTTTGCCCGGCCTGATCCATTTGGCCAGAACAAACTGTCACAATTTGGGTATCTTTGGGATCAGTGGTGGGTTCCGAGTGGCATGTAGGACGACTGGCACAGTAGTGGAAGCTGAGAGGCTGGTGGTAGTGCTTGTGCATAGGAGGTAGGCGAAACTAAGTGACGCAGGACGGTGCAGCGGACTGCTGGACCGGACTGGATTGCTCCAGAGATTGGACTGGACAGCGGACTGCTGGACTGGATTGCTCCAGAGACTGGACTGGACAGCAAACTGCTGGACGGGACTGGATTGCTCCAGAGACTGGACTGGACAGCAGACTGCTGGACTGGACCGGATTGCTCCAGAGACTGGACTGGGCAGCAGACTGCTGGAGAGCAGGCAGGTTGGTAGCAGTAGTGCAGGTAAGCTGGTAGCTGTAGTGCAGATAAGTTGGTAATTGTAGTGTAGGCAAGCTGATAATTGTAGTGCCGGCAAGCTGGTAGCTGTAGTGCAGGTAAGCTGATAGCGGTAAGCCAACGCACGTTTCGCTATTGAGGCTTTAACGAGGCTGTCGTATATATATACTGTATATATACGAATAACCATATGATGAATATGGAGCCAACACACAATCTTGTATAGTAAAAAATCTAGAAAAAGTTTTATTATTCACAATAGAGGCAAAACAGTATAGAATCTAATCACAAGTATCTGCACTGCAGAGGCCTCTTATAATACACCTCTCCTGAGAGGCCTCCGCAACGCTGTGTCAGAATTGGGCCAATGAGTGAGGCAGCAGCTGCTCAATAATCGGCAGGAGACAAGCAGGAGCTTAGAGTTGCATGCATGTATTTTATGTGTGAGTGTAAGGTATGTATGTATGTATGTATGTATGTTGTGTGTAATGTATATATGTTGTTTGTGTAATGTATATATGTTGTGTGTATGTGTATTACATGTATGTTGTGTGTAATGCATGTATGTATGTATATATAAATGTGTGTAATGTATATGTGGTGTGTGTGTGTATTGCATGCATGTAACGTGTGTGAATGTAATCTATGTATGTATAAAAAAATATATATATGTTCCAACAGGATGCACACACCTGGAAATCAGCAACCTGTCACTCCAAATGAAGGGTCCTAAAACCTCCTATATAGTAAAAGTATTGAAACAAAAAATTTATAGATGATAAGGAGCGCTGACTTGTGGGTTTGGATGTAAAAACAAAAAAAATATATATACTATACGTGATGTAATCTGCACAGGGTAAGAGGTTAATACACAGTTAAGGTGATTTCACTTAAAGCTGTAAATGTCTTTTCAGTGTTGGTAAATCGTTCAGAAGATGCACCAACAAAAAACACTCCCCAGCAAGAAAGCCTGGAGAGTATATGAAAATGAAAACACTGTGACCTGTCTCCTTTCTGTGTGTACATACCGGGACGCCGGGATCATTATCGAGGGTGAAAGGAGACAGGTCACGGTACAGAGACGTTTCTTTTTTAAATTTACAAGTTCTTTTAAACCTACAAGTTTTTAAGGACGTGATTTATGCATGTATGTCAGTCCAATTCTTTTTTGCCTGTGATTAATTAAACCATTTACTATTTCATAAAGTGGCAAGTGGCAAGTTTTTTATCTTTTGCAATATACCATTAAGCGCCCCCTATTCTTTTTGCTACATTGTTAAATAAACAGACACAGTTGCAAGATTGTGTCTACTTAGGGGAAGCCGCGATTTCCAGGGACCTGGACATCTGGTATAGTTATAAACTCCTCAGAAAACGAGAAAGATCAACACATTGGTGAAACAGCTGGTGAAGCACACTCTATAAACCGTATAATATATATGTGTGTGTGTGTGTATATGTGTGTGTGTGTGTCTATACATACATATTGGTATTATTATATTAATGATGATGATGATGATATATAGTGTCAACACATGCACACAGACACATATTAGCATTAATGATTTCTGCTATATATAAAATAGATATATATATCTAGATACATAGACATATATTTTTTTATGTAACATTATATATATATATATATACAAATACATATCAGTCACAATTTTATGAACACTTTCAGGCACCTGAAGGAAGAAAGAAGAAAAAGGAAGAAAGGTGAGAAGCAGAAAAGAGGTAAGTGACCACACAATCAATTATGGGGGAAAGAGGCCCAATCATTTGCTCTACCGGGGCACAGAAATCCTCTTGACGGCCCTGTGTGTGTATATATGTTGTGTGAATATGGGGTGTACTGTGTGTATATGGAGGTGTACTCTATGGAGTGCGCTGTTTGTGTGTGTGTGTGTGTGTGTGTGTGTGTGTCTATAAGGTGCACTGTGATAGTGTATATATGGAGTGTACTTTGTGTGTATATATGTATATGGGGTGCAGTGTGTGTCTATATAAGATAAGAAAAAGGCAATCAAATTGTGCAATAAAATTCCTATTAAGTTGAAGTTGAAAGTGTCCCATAAAATGTTCTCAGACTGAGATATTGTTTGGTAATCTCATATGATCGGTTGAAATATAGATAAGATTCAATTGTTCCTCTGAATGAAGGATAGACCTGTTTAAATAAAAATTTCAGAAGTGTCCCATTGAAAGTATAGCTGCTGTTTAAAAGTAATAACACAGATTTAATTATTAGGAGCTGTATAGATGTATAACATGCCACAATAAAGGAGCTGAATACACACAGTATAGTAGGTAAATAAACAATTCATTGAAGGAGAAATAATCTCTCAGACGATAGTACTGGAACTTGGTGATGGATAGTATGGGTGACGTGAAGCAATTAAATGATTGTAATGTCCAGCACATATGTCAATCACCAGTTAGATAACATACAGTCCCACCCGGCTGTTGGGAAGTTCCTTTATAACAAGTTCACCCGACAGTCTTAGAATTGAAGAAATTTATGCTTTAGAGATGATATAGGGCGATGTATATACAACTTAAATACCTTTGTTCAGTCTGGTAAGTTGCTAGGTATTTCCGTAGATGCAGCGTGCTGTGACAGGATTCAAATGTGACTATGCGGTCGAAGCTCCGTAATCAGCTGATCCAGCAGTGTGTTCTCCCAGGCTGAAAGTGTCTGGTTCTTATATGTTTCATCCACAGGTGATTGTCGTCATAATTAGTTGTGCAACTTGCCGTAATGAGTGTAGAAATATTTTAAAACATGATTTTGTAAATATATTTTGCAAGCAAATATTTATTTTATGAATATAAATAACCAAGGTAATGAAAATAATAATACATATAAAATATAATGGAAGATTCAGTGAGCGGCTAAAAATTTAAATAGAATTTAAAGAGACATTTTGAATCCAAGAGGACTATTTTTTATTATTTATTATTTTATGTTTATATTGTAAACTCGTTATAAGCTTCTCTCCGAAGCTTATAACGAGTTTCCACCACGGAATATACAATGAACAATGTATTTTTTTATAAATTGTATCCCAATCAGAAGGTTCGAGGGGGGCAGCAAGTTCCCTATTCCATGCTTGTGTAAATAAATGCTCCGAGGGAAAGGATTGGGGTACTAGGAGCCAATACAAAATGGATATTACGTTTGTCGGGGGCGCTGGCTGGGTACAAAGGGACTCGAACAGAGACTCCGCACGATGGAACTCGGCACTAGAAGGGGCTGTCTGGAGGAAGTGACGCAACTGGAGGTAGGTCCAATGCTCCCTTTGAGGAAGGTTATATTGTTCAATTAGGTTTTGGAATGGCAAGGGACTCGCGGATCCCACCAGCTGGCTAACTCTATACAACCCCGCGTTAGACCAAGACTTTAGGAAGGGAGAGGAGTTGCCAGGAGGAAAAAGAGGATTGAAGACAAAGGGGGATAAAGGAGAGGGATAGCTAGTCCAGCGCATCTTTTTATTAAGTTTCTTCCGGGTAACTAAAGTGGGGCCTACCGTCGGATAGGATAGGGTAGGTATATTAGGAAGCCACAGAGCTAAATGCAGGGGAACCTGACAGCTTAGGTTTTCCAATTCAACCCACTGCTTATCTGTAGAACGTCTAGTCCAATCTAGGATTCTACTCAATTGAACAGATTCGTAGTAGGACATAAATTTGGAAGCTGCAACCCCCCACTGTCCTTAAGAGCACACATCGTGTTTAGACTACATCTAGGCCTCTTATTCCTCCAGATGAAGCCACAACTCAAACACTGGAACTCCAAAAAGAAGGGGGAAGGGGCAGAAATAGGAAGGGTTTGTAGGAGGCACAGGAGTTTAGGTAAAACATTCATTTTAAGAATATTAATTCTTCCCAGCCATGAGAAATCCTTGGGGACCAGGTAGTTAAGTCTGATTTAATTTTCAGCAATAATAGGGGAAAATTTTGTTCAAAAAGTAAGCTAGAGAGAGCCAAAGAGTGTTTAACGAATAGGGGGAGGTTTAGTAAAAAGGGCATTTGATGTACTCCAATTTATTTTGTCTGATAAACCACCAAATCATGAGAATTCTTGCATAAGGATAGGTATGGAAGTCAGTGGGTTAGAAATATAAGCTAGGAGGTCATCTGCGAAAAGTGCCAATTTATATTCCTATATTTTTTTAACATGGACCCCTTGTATATCTCCATTAGCGCGAATTGTACAGGCCAAGGCCTCCATACACAATATAAAGATCAACAGCGACAACGGGCATCCCTGGCGCGTACCATTAGTGATGGGGAAGAGATCCGACAGTGCACCATTAACCCGCACTCTGGCCGAGGGAGTGGTATATAAATCGAGAATACAATGGGTACAAATGGGACCTAGGTTCAGATGGGAAAGAACACCTTGCAGAAAACTCCAGCTCACCCTATCAAATGCCTTTTCTGCATCTGTAGAGAGCAGCAGGGCGGGGGTCTTTGTGTGGGAAAGGTGATGGGGAACGTTAATAGTTTTGGTAGTGCTATCTCGGGCCTCCCTACCCGGGACGAATCCCACCTGATCTAGGTGAATCACCTGATCTAGGTGAATAATACTGGGGAGGAGAGCTTTAAGGTGGTTAGCTTACAGTTTGGCGAATAATTTCAGATCCACATTAAGTAGGGAGATAGGTCTGTAACTATCACATTGAGTTGGGTCCTTATTTTCCTTGGGGATAACAGAGATATGGGCCTCAAGTGATTGAAGGGAGAATTTAGATTGGTCAGAGATACCATTAAAGGCATTAAGAAGTTTAGGGGCCAGTTTATCTTTAAGCTGTGTATAATACAAAATTGAAAAGCCATCCGGGCCCTGACGCTTCCCACTAGGGGTCATTTTGATGGCGTACTCCAGTTCACCAAGGGTGAAGGGGGATTCAAGGGCAGAAGTGGCTTCTGGAGGGAGGGAGGGATAGGAGCAGTGGGTTAAGTAATCTGAAATATCCTGCTGATGAGTCGCGGCCTCATCCGGAGAACGGGGGCCGGCAAGATTATAGAGTGCCCTGTAGTATTCCCTAAAAATGTTGGCTATACTAGGTGTGTCATGGTGTAGGGAGCCCCCAGAATCCTTAACTTTGGGAATAAACCCCTGTGCTCGTTGCTTCCTCAAAGCCCTGGCCAGCATTTTGCCTGGTCTGTCCCCCCATTGGAAGTAACGGAATCTACACCGGCGCACAGCTAGTTTGTAGTGATCGTTACACAAAGTTGCCAGTGAGGTGCAGGCGGAGGAGAGCTTGTCCAGCATCGATTTATCGAGAGTGCATTTGTGGGTTGTTGCTAGGGCATGGATCTTATTAATCAATTGGGTCTTTAAGGCCTCCTTCTGCTTTTTAAGATACGACCCCATTTTAATACAGACCCCCCTGATAACACACTTATGGGCCTCCCAAATTGTCACCCTAGAAGTGTCCCCCACGTCATTAAACTCTCAATAATCATCGATAGCAGCCTCTATCTGGGTTCTACAATGGGGATCCTGGAGGAGAGTTTCATTAAATCGCCAGGACCACGCTTTCAGATGGAGTTCAGGAATGGTTAAGGTAATAGTAATGGGCGCATGGTCAGACCATGTAATCTGGCCAATGCTAGCAGTCAAGACAAGGTGGAGGGCGTTGTGGAAAATTAGAAAGTAATCGATGCAAGAGTAAGAATTTCTGGGGTGGGAAAAGAAAGAATAGTCTCAGTCTCGTGGGTGTAAAATGCGCCACGGGTCAGCCAGCTGGTGTTCATGCAGAGTCTGCCTTACCCTTCTTGCATCCCGCAGGGAGCATCTAGAGGATCCAGTGGTGGAGTCGATATGTGGTTCAAGTGTCCAGTTGAAATCACCTCCCACGACCAGCGTACCCTCCCTGTGCTTGTCAATCTCATCTAGGATCTGCGTAAAATATCTGGGTTGATCCTGAATGGGAAAATAGAGGTTAGCAAACGTGTAAGATTGATTGTAAAGTTTACACTTAACTAGGACCCCTGTCTATCCCCCAGCGGAACAAATACAGGGTCAGAAAGCGGAATAGCTCTGGAGAATAGGATTGCTGCCCCCTTCGTTTTATTAAGGGAGAAATCATTACAGAATACTTTTTGAAGTGGGTCTCCTGTATGAATGCAACATCTGCCTTAGCAGAACGGAGGGTATGGAGGAGGTAGGAACGCTTCTCCGGGGAGTTAAGTCCCCCAGCGTTGATGGACAAAAGTGTTAAATGGGCTTTGGGAGATGGTAGTGACCCAGGACAGGACGGAGAGTAAGGTTTAAGGCTCACCATTACAAGAGTGAAATAGAAACAAAGGCATAAGACCTAAAGCTATACCATTGGAGGTGGAGGGAGGAGAGGGATGTACTCTGGTTAAGAGTAAGGGCTGCACAAGGAAAGAATGGGTACTGGGGGATGGCCCCCGCCTTGTGGGCCTAACCTTAAAGAGGAAAAGGGAGAGGGGAGGGGTATGGGGAAGATTGATACTGGGTGCAACACGGCAAGACACGGTGTAGCCATGAGCAGACAATTTCCAGTTTAAAGAAGGATACACAGGGGTTAAAACGTACTAACAACCTCATACGATGAATCAAGGTGTCAAATAATATTATCACCTTGTTTCGCATAAAATGCAATGGGGCCTAAAGGTGAACTAATACAATTATTTCTTAGCAATCTGAAAAAATATATAAAAAGTCTGAAAGTGAAACCTGAGAAGAAACGAGGGCAATCTTCATAGTGTCCATAGAGTTACCTGTAAAGTGGAAAACATTAAACAAACATGCAAAATTCGAAACTAGGGCACTCAAGAGGGGTCTAAACAGCTCCTTAAAGTTAGCCTGGCCGATCATTAGTATCGGGTAACGGCCATGAACGGGGGCACACAAAGCAGACCTAGAAAATGAGTTCAGCTGCAACCACTCCACCGAAAGAGCCATTTTCGTTTGTGGGAGAGGATCCGCAGGGAAGGTTACAAGCGGGAATCAAGTCAGAGTTGGTGGTTTCCGCTTCTGCCATCTTACTGTTTGCCACGCCGGTGGGGTTGAAGTTGAAGCGGAACTCGGCATCTGTGGAGCTAAATCCCAATCCGGCAAGGAAGGTGTTGGGATATCCAGCAGTTCGCAGAAATGTGGGAGGTCCGAGGAACCGTGAAGAGTAGCAGATTTCCCTTCATGGTTAACCAGAAGACCGAAGGGGAACGCCCAGTGATATTTAATCCCGTGCTTCAGAAGGGTGTCGGTAAGAGGCCGAAGATGTCACCGCTTTTGTAAGGTATGCCAGGATAAGTCCTGAAATATTTGGACTGAGTGTCCTTCAAACTTCAGGTGCGTTTCTGTCGTGCCTTTTGCAAGATTTCTTCTTTCACCTTATAGTGATGAATTCGACAGATTATGTTGCGTGGCTGCGCTTGAGCTGGACCTCTCGGTTTTAGGGCCCTGTGGGCTCGATCATAGACAATAACATTATCTGGATTGGCTTCCAAAACCTCATTGAAGACCTTGGTCAAGGCTGCCTCTATGTTGCCCGATGGGAGATCCTCAGGAATACCACGAATCCGCCTGCCTCTATTGTCTAAGTCCTCGAGGTGAGATTGGATGTCTACTATGGCTTGAGCTTGATCAGTGACAATACTGTGTAGCTGAGTAATGTTGTGCGCCTGGTCCACTTGCGAAGTCTCTACCAACATGAGTCTAGTAGCTACTAGCCTGTAATGAGAGTGTCTGGGTTTGAAGTTTCTCTAAAAGACGGTTTTCTAGCTGTAATATGTCTTGCTTGGTGGGGATGGAATCCGGGCATCGTAGTATTTCTCCGATATCTTTGTGGACCAGAGAAGGCGGGCTAGCACCCGAAGCAGGGGAAGAGGGTTCAGACATGTCAGACTGGTTTCCTGGAGAAGGCGGCAAGTCACTTTGGGAGGCAGGTAGATTAATAATACTGAGAAAAGGTGTAATATCTGACCGAGAGGAAGAGGGTTTAGGTTTTGCAGGTGTCTTCCTAAGCGAACCCCTTTTACCCATCAGGGGTGCGGAGAGGTAGGTAGATAAAGCGTAAAAGAAGGAAACAGCGCAGCCATTGGCACGATCTAGTTAACAGTCCATTGCAATGCAAGAAGAGGTGGTCATCAGGTACGTTGTCCCCCTAGTGAAAAAGTGTCCTGTCCATTATATTACATTGCTGGAGAGTTTTCCCCTATGGAGAGGGGGGGGGGATAGGGTTTAAAATTAAAATTTTAAGCTATGTTCTGGGATCCAGCAAGTTCCTAGTTTACAAAGAAAGAAGCAAGAGTCTCTCAGAAATAGCAGTGCACTGTGCTTTGGGGCTGCTTCTTAGTGTTGGGCTCCCTCTAGTGGCGCTCTTGAGGAAAAGCCGCACATTAACTCTTATATGGCAGCAGCAGTATATGTGAGCCACCTATGCCCCAGGGCAGAGCCAGAGAATAGGGCCAAGGCAAGGACTGCAGTATGGGTGAGCCTGAGCAGCTTGTCAGCCAGGGGAGTCAGCGGGGGAGGAGGATAGCGGCAACTGCAGACCCCCAACGGGACCCAAGATGGCGTCCGACCATGGTGCCCGCAAGAAGACTCCCTCCGGATGATGTGGGGTAAGTAGAGGTGATTGCTGATTGCCCAGGGCACTGACTCACCAGACGGGGGACAATGCTGCAACCTCAGGCACAGACTGGTCTTCCGTCTCCCCTCAGTAGCGGCGTTATCAGAGACAGCCAGTCCACAGCAGCGGGCCACGTGGAGGTGGATGATGGCGGTTGGGGGCCTGGCGGTAAGCGGATCCCTCCACTACCTCTTCTGTCCTTCAGGGAGGATTCAATCGGCGGCAATCTGCTGCAATCAGGGGCGCAAGAGCCCCGTGATCCACCGGACCCCGGAAGCCAGGAGCAGGAGCAGATAATCAGGCGCCTCCGGAGCGGACCACCGCAAAGGCAACAGGCGGCGGGGGACAGGCAGCGGGCACTGACTAAGGGTGGCAGAGAGTGAACCCTCAAAAATCCAAAGGAAATAATTGCAAAACAGGCCAAAAGTAGAGGCAATTGTGGAGACCTCCACAGACCTGCGACCATTCACTTCGGCTTCCAAGCCACACCCCCGTGCATTTCTAAATTTATCATTTACTTGATCACTTGTCCTTGCGGACTCCAGTATGTCGGGAAGACGAAGAGACAATTTAAGGAGAGAATGGTCCTTCATCGGTCGGCCATTGAAGGGAAAAATATTGAACAACCGGTAGCAAAACACTTCGCTACCTTTAAACACAATTTATCCACTATAAGTTATAAAATAATAGACCATGTCCCTTCCCTCTTAAGGGGTGGAGATCAGGACACGATACTACTCCGTTGTTAGGCAAGATGGATATATGAACTGAGGACAATTGCTTCATCAGGTCTCAATGAATTATGCAGTCTGACTTGTTTTTTGTAACAGTAACAATGCTTCTCTGATTTATAGGTATACATTCAGTTTGGTGACATTTGCCGTCCAGCTTATGTAGCTACTTTGATTAATCGCTTACATTTTATCCCGTTTTTCCATCAATTTGTTTATTGTGTTTTGTTATGTTTAATTCACGTGGTGGATTTTGTCTGTGTAACACGTTTTGTTGTTCCATTGCTAGGGCAACGAGTGATGCTGTGGACTCCGGATGCATCATTTCCGTTGCGTTCGGAGCCCGGAGGCCGGCACCACTCGCTTGCCTGACATGGGAGGAGGTGACACATTGGGATGAGTAGCTCTGTTCTTATAATTGCACATGTTTTTTATTGTTCTGTACTGAAAAGTCGGTACTTTTTGCATAAAATGGCTTAGTTGTCAATTTTTTGATTTACTATTAAGTTTATTTGGAAATCTCTGAGTGTCGACCTGGACTGTGTGCGTGTGTGTGTGTGTGTATATATATATATATATATATATATATATATATATATATACAAAAAACAAAAGAGG
>WWET01002784.1:119001-134937 GCA_011038615.1 Limnodynastes dumerilii | reverse complement strand
AAAATAAATACATAAATAAATAAATAAATAAGAAATTTGGGCTAATCGAGTCTATAGTATGCCTCAGAAAAAATACAGGATGCCTAAAGCTCCAACTCCAATTCGCTTCTTTTTGCAGTCAGATTTTAGAGGAGAATGCATAGCTATGTCCTAGTTACTCCTTCTCTCCACCTCCCAGCCAGCATCAGGATCAAACTTTCACTCCAACTAAGTGTCTCTAGGAAGGACACATTGCATAGCCTGTGCCCTTGAAAAACTCATATGCAGCACTTGGAGGGCTGGAGTGCATTACAACATGTAATGTAGAACATGAGGTGTTGAAGGAACCTGATGGCAGGAAAAGGGAATCCTTGAGAAGGACTGCACTTCTTGTGGGGGATTCTATTGTTAGGGGTATCCAGCTGGAAAGAGGTTCTGAAATCAGAAATCAGGTGAAACGCTTGCCTGGAGCTACAGCTCCACGGGATAAAAAGCGCATTTTAAATATTCTAAAGACAGTGAGCACGGAATCATGACACAATAAAAATAATGACTGGGACCTAGCTATACTGGGTTATAATTCATTTAGGAAGGATAGAGTGGGAAAAATTGGAGGAGGCATATTAATGTATGTTCAGAAAGGCTTAAATACAAATTTAATAGGGAGTATTGGAGAAAAAACTGAGGCACTTTGGGTAACCATAGAAACCCTAATTAATATTCTTCATACTGGAGTGATATATAGGCCACCAGAGCATGAGAAAATGGACAATGTCCTATTGCAAGACATTACTAAAATGGCATTTAAAGGGGAGGTACTAATCATGGGAGATTTTAATCTACCTGATGTAATGGGGTGAGTCTTCAGAAAGCAACACTAGATACGGGGAGATTTTAAATTCATTACAGGAGTTCCCTTAAGCAACTAGTGAGAGAACACACTCACAAAGAGGTCATCTTATATTTGGTACTTACAAATGGTGACAGCATCTCAGAAGTAAGTATGGGTGAGAACCTAGGATCCAGTGATCATCAAGCAGTATGGTTTAGTATAATGACTGAGAGTGACACTTACCACACAAAGAAAGGGTGCTAGACTTTAGGAAGGGAGATATTATGGAAATGGGGAAATGTGTAAGTGATTCTTTGGCAGAGTGGAGGCATAAAAAAGGGGCATAGGAGCAGTGGGGAAATATAAAAAAAAATGCATTATTAACAGCAACAGACCTTTGCAACAGAAAAGGTTAACAGAACAGCAACGGAAATGTTAGGAAAACCCCCAGAAAAAGAAAGCCGATGCGGTTTACAAAAGAGATAGTAACTATAGAGAAAGTAAAAAATATGGCCTTTCTGAATTATAAGCAAACTCAAAATAATGATGACATGGAGGAATATTTTTATATGAACAAAAGAACAAACTGTTCCCAAAAAAGTCCTCTCATATAGCACTCTGGGTCTGTTACAAGATTTATGAGAGAAAAATTCTGAAACTATTAAAACATCAATCTTTATTAGAATAATTATGTAAGAAAATTAATGAAAATGGTAAGGCGAAATTATTAAAAACAAAATACTACTTGCAGTGGTATGATATCAATCCCTGTTAAAGGAATTGATAGAGATCTAAACAATAAAGGCTGATATTGTGTTGTTAATAAAAATGCAACTTATTAATTGTGCTACACTTGTTGTTACAATGGAAATTTAAATCAATGAGGATATTGCCGTAATGGCTAATTCTCCAACAATGAGTTATAGGCAAGATATCAGTGCTCTAATTAATAACTGTGTTTAGGCAAATAACGTTATAGAGCCGTCTTTCTGACAATGCCAATGCGGGTTACGTTAATAAAGTGTAGCAGCCATAGTAGTCATAGCGTTCAGCCGATGTTCATTACATTAAGTTAACGGGATAGCTATTTGACACAACTGAAAGGCTAAACTGTGTGCGCTTCATGGAGAAGAGGCTTGTGCAAGCCTTTCTCCCGTCCTGATGCGCGTTTCGCCGGATGCTTAGTCATAGGGCATCACCCATATTCTGCACGGGTGTCTAGTTAAATAGTACCGCCCTGAATCCTATTGGTATATCAAGAAGATGGACAGATAATTAAGCCAATCAATTGGAACAGAAGAATAACCCTGGATATATTTTCTCTCATCGATAGTGAAAATGTGACAATGTGACAATAATGAGATACATGTAGATTCAGAACAATGTGTAGATTCCTAGTAGTTTATACAAACAGTGATCATTCAAACAATGCAAAATTGTGTCTATGCTGTCAAATAAATAAGTAATAATTATAAGTAAAGAGGGGGGTTTTCTACTTAGCAGTAAATAATGACACATATAGTGATATAAATTGCTGGTGTCTATGACATGAAAAGCTTATAATTCGAAAATGTTTAATTATTAATTTCATTTAGATTTTTATTATTATGTTGATAGAAAATTGTTACATTTGTTTGGACATAATTGTGTATCCATGTTATAACTGTGAAGTGCTTGTTAGGGTCAGCCGTCGTCTTGCTCCCTCCGCCTGCCTTCAGCTCACACCTGTCAGATACCTCTTCTCTGTCTCCGTCCCCACTCACCTTCAGGAACCCTTTCTACACCTCTCCTTACCTTTTCCTGGCTGCCCGCTGCTGCATCGCACTCTGTACCTCCGATCTTCCGGTCCTCTCTGTTCCTGCTCTCACGCACGCTGCACTTCCTCTCCCAGCCGACGGCTACCCTAGCAACGGCATCATAGTTACCAGCCATGTGGGTGCCATCTCTTCTTCTGGCGCGCGCTCTAAGCTCTCTGCTGAACAAGAGGTATTCCCAGTCCTTTTGGGAGACACCTCCTCATTCAGGGCTATTACTGTTTGCACTAATCACATTCTGGCTTCTTCTATTTAAATTCCACCCTGTCACTTCCTGTCTGCCGGTTATAGACTCTGCCTGTCAGAACTGTGACCTGCTACCCTTGTGTGCCTAGTGTCTTGCTTTGCTTGCCTAGTGAATTGACTGTTGCCTGACCTCCTGCCCTGCCTATTTTCCAACCCACCTGTTGCCTAGTGTTTCCTGTCCTTATTTCTCCCACCATCATTTGTACTTACCTTCCCGGCTCCCCTGGTCTCTCCTGTTTGCGTGTGTTTGTATCGCTCTGCGACTCTTGAGTGCTTGTGTGTGCGGTAGCCCCAGTCAGTCTGTTTTGTATCGTGATCCGCTTCTTGTCCTCAGTGCCTTGTTTATTGTTCTTTGTTTGTCTGTCTCCGGTAGTCCCTTACCTACCGGTTCTGCTCCCTCTTATTCGTGGTTCTAGTCCTCTCTGGTTCACTGTGGGGTGTTCATTTATTCCTTTCCGCCGAGTCCAAATTCAACGGGGTTACGACCACGCCTTCAGGGGCCGCTCCAGTCCATCCCCACCATTAGGGGCTCTGGTGAAAACCACCTGAAAGTTAAGAATCCGGACCCTGGAAGCTTGCTCGCTCACTTCTGTGGGTTCTTTCAAGGATCACTTCAGTACTTCACAGGTAAAACCGGTGTATCCACCCTTTCCCTCCTGGACTACTCCGGTACTCCACAGGTAATTCCGGAGTGTCCTAACAGTGCTGATAAATTAATATTGTATATAAATAAATGTGAAATGAAGCACTGAGAAACCTGTTTGTTTCAAAATAGTGAATACAAATGGTGTATAGGGAATAAGGTAAGAGAGCATGTGATAGTGAATAAAAGTGACAGTAAGTAATTGTGAAAGTGTGTAGTATGCAAAAAATAATGTGCAAATTATAAAGACAAGTGAAAAATCAAGTGATCAACTCAAAGTATGGGAAAATAATGAAGATTTCTTGAAATCATATGACAAATTAAAAAAAGATCTAAAACATTTTGAAGACTATATTATTGACATCAAGAGATCTAAATTTATGAGGGATAGACAGGATTATTCCCTAAAAAAGTTTTCACATGGACTCATAGACCACGTAGACAGAGGTGGACAGGAGGTTACTCTTCCTCTGACTTAGAATCGTCAGGTACAGATGATATGGGTGAGTCAGAGAACTTGGGATCCGCTACACCTTCCAATGGAGAGGTGGATTTTTTAGGACAAAATAACTTTGTAGACAATCCAAAATCAAAAGGCCAATCAGAAGGGGGAGGAGGAAAAAACCAGAGACAAGGAACACTTTGGGGATCGAGAGGGAGGTGGGACACCAGGTCGAAGAGGGGTCAGAGACATTGACTACTAAGGACAACTCTATGAGAATAATCAATCTTACTGATCAAATACTTACCTCAGATCATTTGAATCTTTTAACTAAAGGACTGCCCTTTTCCCCTGTATCCCACATGAACCGTTTCATGTGGGAAAAAGATCTCAAATTATTTGCACGCAAACTTCTGTTAAACAAATTCTTTAATGCTAAAAGAACTAATATCCCGCAAAACCCCTCCAGTTCTTAAGGGGAACCCCTAATGGACACTACCCTATTTTTATCTGATAACATAGTGACAGACCTCACAGAAGAAGAGCTAGAAGCTCTCAATAACTTAGAAGATCTTTTTCAAGAGTCCCTGAATAGTAAGGATGACAGAGTTACCTGTAAGAAAAAATCTAAATTCTTCCACCCGAACAAAATTGTCCTGAAATTTCCCTGTTTGACCGACTTGTCTCCAAAGATTTAGACATATTAAATGAGAAAACCTCACGTAATCGCCACAAATCAAATTAGAGTGTAAAGGAATCAGAGGCTATGAAAGATATACAACAATGGGACGATATCATTATAAAAAACTCTGATAAAGGAGGCAATATTGTCCTTTGGCCCAGAACAATGTATATGGAAGAGGCTTATAGGCAATTAGAGAATGAGGAATGTTACATAAAACTCCTGAATGACCCCACAGCCCGCTTCAAAATCCAGTATGATTCCAGCAGGGCACTATTAATAAAACGGAACATCAGTTCTGAACAGTGGATAAACCGACCATATCTACCTTTTACATGTTGCCCAAAGTGAATAAGAATGAACAATGCCCACCGGGGCGACCAATCGTCATTAATAGCTTCACGGAACAAGCTAGCAAATTTCTAGATGTTCATCTTAGGAAATTCTCCACAGCCCTGCCTTCCTATCTACAGGACACTTCAGATATTCTCAGGAAAATATATGATGTGACCCTCAATAAGAATTCATGGCTGGCCACTTGTGACAGAGTCCCTCGAGTATAGAGCATAAACATGGTATAGGGGCGGTACAATATTTCCTGAGGAAGGAGGGCATGTCAGACTTTGGGAATCTATTAATGCAATTATTAGAATTTGTTCTTACAAACAATTACTTTGTTTTCAATGACAAATTCTTTTTACAACGTCGCGGAACGGCGATGGGGGCGGCTTGCGCCCCCATTTACGCGAATACATACTTGGGCTGGTGGGAGGAAGCCATTGTTATGGGAGATATGTATGAACAATATTTGCAATATCTCACTCTTTGGGCATGTTACGTTGATGTATTCATCATATAAGACGGCCCGCAATAACTCTTTTTAGATTTCATACAATGCCTCAAGACCAATGAGATGAATCTCAAATTAACTATGGAGATGAGCCAAGAGGAAGTCACCTTCCTACACATAAAAATTAAAATAAATATGGATGGCACTTTGTCATCGGATTTTTTCCGGAAACCCACAGCGACCAACAGCTTACTGCATTTTAGTAGCTCTCATTTCCCCTCAGTCTTAAGAGGAATTACCAAAGC
This sequence comes from Limnodynastes dumerilii, assembly GCA_011038615.1. NCBI lineage: Eukaryota > Metazoa > Chordata > Amphibia > Anura > Limnodynastidae > Limnodynastes > Limnodynastes dumerilii. Next base: position 129,204 of record WWET01002784.1, on the reverse strand, counting down.
AGAATTTTTACGATTACGTAGAAACTGCTCTAACAACCATACCTTTAAATTAAGAGCAGAAGAATTCAGGTTGCTTGAGAGGGGAAATAGCAAGAGGCTCATTAAAAAAGCCAGAACGGAAGCCTGGAAGACTAATCATTCTTCCTAGCTGTATGGCAACCAACAGGTTAAATCCAATAGTGACAACATGATAAGATTTGTGGGAGACTTCTGCAGTGAATGGCAAGAAATACAATCTATCATTCAAAAACATTGGTCCGTTTTACTGATGGATAGGATATTGACAACCAGTCTCAGTGACAGAGTACAGATGAGTTGGAGGAGAAGTCCCAATCTTAGGGATAAACTTACCCGGAGCCATTTCACCAGACAATCTAAAGTCAAACCTAATCTATCTGGTTCTTATCCTTGTGGCAAATGCAAGGCGTGTGTCCACATGAAACCTACCATGTCAGTTGAGGATAAAAGAGGAAATACCTTCTTGAGTAAAGAGTATATCAACTGTAAGAGCCAAAATGTTATTTATTGTTTACAATGCTCATGTCCATTATTATATATTGGCATGACTTCGCGCCCACTTAAACAGAGGATATTAGAACATATAGGCTCCATTCGCCATGCGAATAAAGATATTTCTAAGATCAAAAAACTCACCTCAGTGGCCAAACATTTCCATGTCAAACACAAAGACGATTGGAGAATGCTCCAGGCTTTTGGTCTGCAACATATATCCTTAGGGATAAGAGGAGGAGATGCAATACAAAAACTCCTTCAGAAGGAAACTGAATGGATTTCCAGGCTTGATACCCTCCACCCTGGATGATTGAATGAAGAAATGAATTTTTCTGCTTTTCTATCATTATTATGCACTTTCTACACTAACATTACACATCATTTGACTCACTTACCTCACGTGGATCACTTGATTATTCACTGGAGGACTGAATTAATGAATTTTTCTTCTACTTTTTTTATGATAATTTGTAATCATGTATTTTTTCTTACACCGTTATCAAGGTCTTTTTACACTAACATGATATATTATTTGACACACTTTCCTCACGTTGATCACTTGATTATTCACTGGTCTTTTACTGGTCACTGGTCACTTTTCTTCACTATCACATGCTCTCTTTATTCACTATTTTGAAACAAACACAGGTTTCTCAGTGCTTCATTTCACATTTATTTATATACAATATTAATTTATCAGCACTTCACAGTTATAAAATGGATACACAATTATTATGTCCAAACAAATGTAACAATTTTCTATCAACATAATAATAAAAATCAAAATGAAATTAATAATTAAACATTTTCGAATTATAAGCTTTTCATGTCATAGACACCAGCAATTTATATCACTATATGTGTCATTATTTACTGCTAAGTAGAAAACCCCCCTCTTTACTTATAATTATTACTTATTTATTTGACAGCATAGACACAATTTTGCATTGTTTGAATGATCACTGTTTGTATAAACTACTAGGAATCTACACATTGTTCTGAATCTACATGTATCTCATTATTGTCACATTGTCACATTTTCACTATCGATGAGAGAAAATATATCCAGGGTTATTCTTCTGTTCCAATTGATTGGCTTAATTATCTGTCCATCTTCTTGATATACCAATAGGATTCAGGGCGGTACTATTTAACTAGACACCCGTGCAGAATATGGGTGATGCCCTATGACTAAGCATCCGGCGAAACGCGCATCAGGACGGGAGAAAGGCTTGCACAAGCCTCTTCTCCATGAAGCGCACACAGTTTAGCCTTTCAGTTGTGTCAAATAGCTATCCCGTTAACTTAATGTAATGAACATCGGCTGAACGCTATGACTACTATGGCTGCTACACTTTATTAACGTAACCCGCAGTGGCATTGTCGGCAAGACGGCTCTATAACGTTATTTGCCTAAACACAGTTATTAATCAGAGCACTGATATCTTGCCTATAACTCATTGTTGGAGAATTAGCCATTACGGCAATATCCTCATTGATTTAAATTTCCATTGTAACAACAAGTGTAGCACAATTAATAAGTTGCATTTTTATTAACAACACAATATCAGCCTTTATTGTTTAGATCTCTATCAATTCCTTTAACAGGGATTGATATCATACCACTGCAAGTAGTATTTTGTTTTTAATAATTTCGCCTTACCATTTTCATTAATTTTCTTACATAATTATTCTAATAAAGATTGATGTTTTAATAGTTTCAGAATTTTTCTCTCATAAATCTTGTAACAGACCCAGAGTGCTATATGAGAGGACTTTTTTGGGAACAGTTTGTTCTTTTGTTCATATAAAAATATTCCTCCATGTCATCATTATTTTGAGTTTGCTTATAATTCAGAAAGGCCATATTTTTTGCTTTCACTATAGTAGCTAACACTTGTAAACCACATTGGCTTTCTTTTTCTCTGGTTTTTCTAACCTTTCTTATACAAAGGTCCGTTGCTGTTAATAATGCATGTTTTAAGTTTCCCCACTGCTCCTGAACTCCTTTTATGTGCCTCCACTCTGCCAAAGAATCACTTACAGATTTCCCCATTTCCACAAAATCAATTTTCCTAAACTCTAGCACCCTTGTCTTTGTTCTTTACATGTGTCTCTGTTGTTATACTAAACCATACTAATTGATGATCCCTGAATCCTAGGTTCTCACCCACACTTACTTACTTCTGAGATTCTGTAACTCAAAATATTAGATTATATTTTTATGATGTTATCTGTATTGTATGTTTTTATCTGAGTTCTAATAAAAATAGTTTTAAAAAAAAATCAAGAGATCGACCTTGAATCAACCAAATAATTTACAAGTTTGCACTTTTCCCCCGACTGCTTTGTCCAATTCTTTTCCTGATTCTGATATCCTGCAACACTGCCTTTGTGTATGACGGGATCTGGCAAATATTGGAAGAGTGTGTACAGTGACACAGTCCTTTCATCAGATGCAGGTTGGAGGTCTGTTGTATAATTACACAATTGTGTATCATGTATTGGGTGCTGTATCTATTTCCTTGGTCTATCTCTCCTTGGTATCTGTTGTTTATATATATATATATATATATATATATATCTTTTGCTCTGTGCACCTCTTTGACAATTGGGAAGTGGTCCTTATTAATTAGGGTTGTGCCCGGTTATTCTCTCTTCTATTCAAGAGAGGAATATTTTGCAAAGCAGAAGGAGGCTAAAAGTTTATCAAGGCAGCAAAGGCACAAACTGAGGAAAATCTGGCCCACTTGGTATGAAAAGGGGACACAAACTTTTTTAGATATATAAATGAAAGGCGAAAAACTAAAGAGGGTATAGTAAGGTTCAAAACGGAGAGTAGGAGTCTTGTTGAGGGTGAAAGGTCTATGGCAGATCATCTTAACCAGTATTTCTGTTCAATAGTCACAAAAGAAGGGGAAGGGACCACTTTTAAATGGGATGGCTATTAATACACATAATAATACATTGGTTATTTTTTTGCCACATTTACCTCCCTTGCAGTAAAGACTGTGGTCCCGTGATAGGGGCCATTTCCCTACCCCTTCAAGACATATTCTAGAAATAGCCTAATTTTGGTGCATGGACACCAACTTTTTTGTCTAGTTAAGCTTTTTATTTTATGATATAAGGATAAAGTGTTGGTGCTATCTAGATTATCATGTTAAATACTGCAATAGCTGATATATATGTCTCATTTTCTTCATTGTTTCCTCTTTTCTTCTGTTCTATTGTGTCCTTTGTTGGGCAACAAGCCTCCTTTTTGCTTTTTGTACCCCCTTTTATGAAAAAAATCATACTATTTGCCTTTTATTTCAATGTGGCAATGATGCACTAGAAACACAAGTTATACGTCCTTGCCTGGCATTTGTATTCCACGTCTAGTGTATCTTGCCATAGCATTCTAGCATTGTACAATTTGCCTTTTTATAACTGTGAACCATATTCAGGCCCCCTGCACGATTTCCATACATGCGGGGGTCCCTGTCCGAGAGAGAGAGAAGGGAGTGTATGCCCCCTGTCACTCCCCTCTCTCGTGCGGGCTTTATGGCAGCTTACGCTGCCATAAGCCTACCTTAAAGCAATTGTGCGGATCAGTGGTCTATATTATCCGCACAAGTGTGGGAGCCCCCTCCCACACTAAAATTTGCATGCTTCCTCCGCCTACACTTTAGCGAGCGGAGGGGTAGCACAGCCCATTTGTATGCAAATTGTATCATACGGAACAGAGTTTCGTACGAATGTTGGTACGCTAGGGTTACTGTGTAATATCTGCAGGGTGCATGCGCCCCCCAGTCAAATCAGGCCTCTTACACACCTTGCATGCGTAAGTGACCTGTCGGGCACAGATCTGGATCCAGCCTTGTCTCTCTATTGCTAAAATGTTCTGATAGAATCTCTAACAATGCTTATTAACATCTACAAAAGAAATGTCTCACGTTAGAGTGCAAGAAGTTTACTTTTAAGGACATGTTGCAGTCTATTTGTGGAAACAGAAATAGAAACATCAATATCAACCGCTAAAATACTAATTAATCTTTTCAAGGACTGAGAACAAAGAACCAAGGAAAAGAGCGGGAAAATGTGAATGCACTTTTTCACAACAATGCGTGTGCATGGGAGTGCTCGTGCGTATTTTCACGGGCTTTTCCTATATTTAATTTTACGCATTAATAAACATATTGACTAACATATTTTTATACAGGACTTGTTTATGTTTAATGTCTATACCCGTTCCTAGTTACTTGGACTGTGTTTTATATTTGCAGATTGTTTAATCAACGAATCGTCGCCGATCAATGAATGAATGTTGTAATCATGTAATGTTTATAGTCATAGGGTAGATAAAAATATGATATTGTTAGTTTAGTCGCTGAAAGATTGCATGTAGCGGTAGTAAGTTATGAACATTATTAGATTAGAATATGAAATGTGTGTGACTGTGAGATATGCTGATGAAGCTCCGGGAGAAGAGCAATGGAAGACCCCAGGACCAATGACGAGCTAGGAACACCAGATGGTCATGAGATCCCTCCAATCAACGAACTTTCGGCGAACCATTTCATCATTGTGTTTAAAAGGACCATCTTGTGGACATTCTCTCTCTCAGATGACTTTGTAAGACGTCTTGCCAGTGACTGGTCACGCTGCTGTATTAGGAGACCCTTGCTTTTGGTTAACTCTTTCTCTGCCTACATAAAACACACTCTTTGTGGGTTGGACCACATCCTCGACTCGACTTTTGGGGTACGCTGACTCAACAATTAGTAGTATTGACATAGTAAATATGCTTTATCAGGGAAATAGCATGCTTCTGTGATGCATTGCAAATGTGACATTGCAAACAGAAACTTCCATTTGCATGATTTTGAAATACAAGAAAACACGTTGTTGGAAATGAGACAGTCTGCAGCTGTCTCATGCTGAGAGATGCACTGCAGCTATCTTGTGGCACTTGACCCTTCGCGCAAGCAAATCAGCTGGTGTAAAACCATCCCTTATCATTGCGTGAATGCAGTCTATTTGTGCCTTGCTAGTAAGTATATAAGGACCAGTGCAAACAGACTCTATCACTCCTGTGCCGAGATGATTTTCCTGTCACATACTGAAGAGCTTCTCACAGTCGTAGTTACTGTTCTCACATACTGTGTCATAGCAGTGATAAAGCAGTTATTATATCTGATAGCAAACACAGGCAGACCTGTTGTAAGTATATGAAAGTATAATATCTCAATCAGAGATGACAATGCAACTCTGTAGCATCTATACTACATACAATCATAAATAAATTATTCTGTTCGTCTGCCTGGCTAATAAGCCATTTATTGGTTAAGATCAATCTGTGTGGAGTAACTTCCGTAAAACATTTTCCTGCTCGATACATAATGTTTAACACTCTGCCCATACTTGTCAAATTTACATTTACTTGAATCCTAGGGACTGACATAATAACACATCAAAACCAAGCTGAGTTTAGTTGCCGGGTACAATATGTTACAATGTCAATGACTTTTGTACCACTGCTTAACAAATACCGGTGGCCTGGTCACCATGGCGACAAGAAATTCAGCATTGGCAAAATAGTAGAGGAGCTTTCTGACAGGGAAATTTGATAAGTGGTTATATGCATTATTATTAATATTTATTTATAGGGAACACTAGGTATCTGCAACTAACATGTTCATAAAAAGGGAGATGGATGGAGGAATATAGCACAAATTAGTAGAACGTATACAATTATTTATGCATAGGACCGGCTTGTGTCTGTTTCCTCCATCTCACACAGCCATTCTACAAACAGAACATAGGTGCCAAATTCTCCCCTGCAGTCGTGCAGCCAAGCCCACTTCCTGTTTAGGACAATCCACCTAATGTCAGTCAAACCTCTGTTAATCAGAAGCCTTTTAGAATCCATGCATTAGTAGTGGTTTTCTGCCAGGCTATACAAGAATCTTAAAATCTTGCAGCTTCTTCGTATTTTTTTCTTTAACGGACATTTTATTAGTGTTATCTGTAAAAATGATTGGGGTTGTCAAAGAATGGTCTGATGCATTGGGTTTTTCATGTGGAGGGTCGGGTGTGTCTGTTACTTAGGGAAGAAAAGTAACACCATTGCACTATGGGAGGCTGGTGGAGGCAGTAAGTATGATGTTCTGCTGGGGGCGGGGCCTGGACTAAGATGGAGTAGGACGTTGTGCTCCTGAGCTCCAATCTTCATCTTGCTTTAACATCCTGTTAACGGTGCCCCAACCGCGCCAAGCTGCTGCCAGTGTCTGTGGGAGTGCAGGAGCGGTTAGCGGTCAGCGGGGCGTGGATCGGCTGCTCTGGTCTGGCTGTCCCTGCGGTAGGAGTTCGCAGGGAGGCCGGAGTGGCTGTGGAGGCCTGGGAGACCACGGTCTGCGGCTGGCTTACGCATCGGTGATCGCGGCCGCCGGCTGGAGCCGCGGCTTCATCAAAAAGCAGGCAGGAGCTGTGTAAATAAGTGCCCTGTGGCTGGGAGAGAGGGTGCTGGGGGAGAACACTCACGCTGGCCCTGATTATTCCACCGGAGGAGCAGTGGCGCGAAAAACTCCCTGCAGTGAAGCGGAGGGGCGCCATTTTGGAAGCACAGGGTCCCAGGTCAGCGGTAACGCTGCTACATAGGAAACTTCATCCTGGCTGCATACTGGGGAGAATTGCATTGCTAACCACAGTGGCCACAGTTCTTACTCCTCTAAACAGACAGATCTGAATTTGGCACATATGGTCCAACTGCTATTGAAATATTTCCTGTGGAATGCTACAATCTGCTTCCTAACAGCTGTGCTTCTGGATTTTTATTACAATATACTTGGCCCTGTTTGAGGTTCTTTTTCCTCTCTGTGTCTATGTATATCTCACTCAGTGCAACTACTCAGGGAGACTTCTTTGCTGAATATTTTGCCCAAAGACATTAACAGCTCACTGTTGGATTGCTTGTTTGCCCAAAGACATTAACAGCTCACTGCTGGACTGCTTGTTTTTTCATAACATTCTGTTTTGGCTTGGACTACTGAACCTTTCTACTGCCTGAGCCAGATCAGTCCTGTTTGGGGTGGGTGCTGCTGCTGTGGACCCACTCCCTGGCTCCTTTGTGGAACTTTACAGTTTGCTCCTATTATCCGTATCGTAGTATATTGCCTGGGTTCTGCTAACTGAACTACTAGTGCCTTGCTAAGCCTCTGCTCTATACTCATCTCTACAGTTTGCATTCAACCCCTTATAAATATAGCGGTGGTTAACTGTGTCTCTACCTACTCGGTTGAACTACTGCCTGCTATACGTTGCACTAGGATTGTACTGTATACCCTGACAATGGGGAAGTCTAATCAATCAGCAGCGGCGACCAGGCTGGAAAAGTATGCCCGTAGTTCTACCACCACTGGACCGCCGCAAAGCTCAGCTACTTCATCGTGTGCAGCCCCGCCGGAGCAGGACCCGGAGGGGGGGGGGGGTGGCCTCGGCTTCCTCTTTTGCTATGCTTTCACAGTTACTTCAGGCCATTTCGGACTCAGAATTGCGAGTCAATGGTAAAATTGGCGAAGTCCAAGTTGAAATGTCCATCTTCAGACAAGAATTACAGCAGGTGCGTGAGAGAGTTGGAGAGGCGGAGAACCGCATATCGGCGCTTGAGGACCTGACTGCCCCCATGCGTGAGCGGATCGACACTCTTTGCACACAAATCACCACTTGCCAAACAAAAATCTCAGATTTAGAGGGCCGTCTCCGCCGTAATAATGTCCGGTTCGTGCGTGTTCCAGAGAGGGCGGAGGGCGCGGATGCGCTGAAATTCCTGGAGGAACTGCTGCATATGGAATACGGTAGAGAGGAGTTTTCGGCACAGTTTGCCATTAAGAGAGCGCACCGTGTGCCTCCCCAGGCACCTCCGCCGGGGGCTCCACCGCATACACTGATTGCTCGCATTCTTCATTTCAAGGACAGAGATGCTGTCTTAAGGTTGTCCAGGCAAAGGGGTCCTATGAAGTTGGATAATGCATCCATTTCTGTGTATCCGGATTTCGCCGTTGATGTGCAGAAGTCCAGAGCGCAGTTTATTCCAGTTAAAAGAAAGCTCCGGGATCTACAGCTGCCCTATTCTATAATATTTCCTGCGAGACTGCGGGTGGTGGCAGATGGAGGCTCCCACTTCTTCAATTCTCCCAAAGACGCCATGGACTGGATAGAGCGTTGCGGTGGGCAGAGATGTCGCCAAGAACCCTAAAAGCTTCTATGGATTGTACAGAGACTGTATTCCATTTTGTGTGGGGAAGAGAAGTATCTATGTTTCTGCCTAGTTAAGAGGTAGCGCTTCTTAGTATCTGTTATTCCTATATACTTGGCAGCTTTACACTGTTTGGTGTTGGTTGGGTTAACTGTTTGAATGGAGCTACCGCTTAGGTAAGGCTTTCTCTTAAAGTTAGCTCCTTATAGTTTAAAGTTAGTTTACGGAGGGTAAATGGTTGGGATTAGGTATTGCTCAGGTTGGGCGGGTAATACAGGGTTGGGGGAAGGTTGCGAGTTAATGTTATGGGTAGGTTCTCAAGGTTCATTATATACGTGGTTTTATAGCATATCACTACTTGGAGGTAATTTGCTGGGTGCACGGGATGGGGGGGGGTTGCAGGTTTGGGGCTCGGTCTGTGTTTGGGTTCCTGACAATGGTTACAATGCAGAAATATTTTTCATATGTTTTCTATAGATCCGGTCTGCTAAGTGCTCTTATTCGGTCAAGCCTGGAGCAATGAGGGTCCTTTCATGGAACGTTAGGGGGCTAAATTATAAAATTAAGAGGTCCCTGGTTTTAAATTATATAAAAAAGCACAATGTTGATATAGCGTGCTGGAGACGCATTTGGTGGGGGGCCGCTTATTGGCACTTAAGAAATGCTGGGTGGGGTGGGCGTACCACTCTACCTGTACCTCATATTCTCGGGGGGTTTCCGTACTTATCCATAAGCGAGTAAAATTTACACCTGAAATTGTCTAGACAGATCCGTATGGGAGGTACGTGTTTATTAAAGGCACTTTTGATTTGCAGCCAATGCTGTTGTTGGGTGTGTATGTCCCTCCACCATTTTCCCATGAGGTGCTTAAGAAGGTAGCATCTTTTATGGATGGGTTCCCGGGCATTCCAGCTATCTGCCTCGGGGACTTTAATAATGTCTTAGATGCTGGAATCGACAGATGGAAGGAGTCTCCGATGGCTGCCGTCTCCTCCCCCACTTCTTTTTCTCGGCTGGTTGACACGTTGGGACTTGTTGATGTCTGGAGGAAGCGTAATGCGGATGCTAGGCAGTATTCCTGTCACTCCACCACACACAATTCCCTCTCCCGTATTGATTTGGTTCTGGTTTCTGACCTCCTGGTTTCGCGGGTGGTGTCTATACAGTATCTTTCCAGGGGTATCTCTGACCATTCTCCAGTGGAGATGGACATTGCTGTCGCTGCGGAGGTTGGTCAGAGGTTCTGGAAGTTAAATCCATTTTGGCTGCAGCTGGTGGGATCGGGGGCAGACTTACAAGCTGAATGGGAGAATTTTTTTAAGGATAATCAGGAGACGCTGGATCCAGCAGTTTTATGGGACGCTTTTAAGGCAGTGGTTAGGGGTACCTTGATCAGACGCATTGCATACATAAAGAAATTCCACAGACAGGATGAGGAAAGATTGGAGGGG
>WWET01002784.1:98625-115962 GCA_011038615.1 Limnodynastes dumerilii | reverse complement strand
TGTTTCTGTATACTAAAAGGAAGGCGCTTCATACTTTTCATAAAATATGGTCGCCCTGGAGGGACTCTGCTTACGCGTTGGAGGGTGGGGAACCTCGAGAGGTTGTTGTATCAGCTGGGGATGTGGGAGATTGACCAGTGGAGAGTGTGGGGCTGGGGTCGGTAGCCATTGCTGTGTGCATGTCAGTAGATAGCATTCAGGTGTTTGGTGGCCGATATTGTTAATAGGACTCGGGGACCTTGCGGAGCCCTGGTGCTGCTCCCTTTCTATCTGTTTGTGCACCTTTGTAACTTGCTTATCTCAGTGTATTACCCACGTATAGTATTTTTACAGCTGCAATTTGTATGTATACCTTGAACCTGTTTTTGTAAGGTGGGTGGGTATGGGAAGGAGTCTATTGTATTGTTGTTTTCTGTTTATGTGTAATGTGTCTGAAAATAACAAATAAACTCAATTTAACAAAAAAAAAGTATGATGTTCTGTTGGGAAACCTTGGGTCCTAATATCATGTGAAAGTTAAACTGCAAAAAATCTTTAGGAATGGTTGGAAGAACATCACAAAGTTGAAGGTGTTAACACTGATCCAAACTTCCCTCAACTCAATCTGATCAAACATCTCTGGGATGCACCTTGTAACTTACAGGATTTAAAGGATTTGCTATGCATTGGTGCCAGATACCACAGGTCCTCTTCACAGGTTTAGTGAAGTCCATGCTACAAATGTTTTGGCTGACTGGGAGTCACACCCGGCCTGGCGACAGGCGGAAGACAGTGGACCAATGTTCAGAGGAACCCTTGCAATCCACTGCTGCAGACGCTGTTTAGGGCAGGTGGTGCCCCAAAAAATAGGAGTTTACCAGGGCCCAAGATTGTTTTGTCGGGCCTGGGTGACACACAAACTCCATGACATTATACAATATGTGCATGTTTTATTAAGGAAGTATTAGAAAGCCACAATAATATCTCATGTGCAAAGACCTGGGTGTAAAAGAAAAAAATGTTTTATCCCATTCTTTTCAATGTACACCAAAACACTGTGTAATCATTGTAATATTTACTATAGATTAGTATAAATAGAACATGTTGCTCTCTTTATTGTGTGTTTCTTGCTTATTTTTTTCCTCTGACTTCTGGTCTAAATTTAGACAGTCCCTATTGTGTAGCCATAGCAACACTGAAAGATCCAAGAAAACATCATGTTCACTAAAGGATAGCGAAATGTTAGTCTGAACGTCTTCATTTCATATGCGTGCAAATTGTTTATAGAGTTCTCTCTTTTCCATATTATACACAAAATTATTCAGGAAAACTTTACACAAAAGTGAGCGACCTGATACAAAAACGTTAAATTATATATCCTATGTTTATCCACCGTGCCAACACTTGGAGAATAAAACAATTATCAATTCTGAACATAAGTTTACATTTTTAAGTGAATAAGAGTAGTGATTTTTTTTTAACACTTTGTTTAAACCACATTTTCCTTTAACTTTATTAAAAAACAAAAACATACCTTTTGAACACATCTGAACCTATACTATTTAATGTAGTTTCAAGAGGAGTATGTAACACTTTCTTTAGAAAATAATGTGGGTATTACTTCATATATACAATCACAATTAGCCTGTCACAGACAGAGATATACACAAAGATCAAACACTAAAAGGAAAAATTGTAAAGATGTCAGATTCCCGTTTTGTTGAATGTATTTTCAGTCAAATCTGCTTCTCAAATGCAAATAATACATATATACCTGAAAGAAAAGAAGTATAAACTATTAGAAGCTACAATTTTAAAGATGTTGTTTACAAAATGTCTTGCTTGGTTTTCGTCTAATTGCCTTTAGGTGGAAAAATTATTTAAAAAAAAAAAAGGAGGTCCATTTGTTAAACCACTTAAGTGGAAAGTGTGTAAGTGGCCTGTTTTGACTGTGATTTTACCGCACTTAAGTGTTCCGCAGGTAACTTCTATCGTAAGGAACTTCGTTCCATACAATAGATTTTACATTGTAGGGGGCTATGCTTCCCCTCCACCCGCCAAGGTGGACAGGGAAAGGCATGTCAAATTTAGTGTGGGTGTTAACACCCACTTACGCGCGGATCAGCAGTCAGACGGACAGATGGTCCACAAGTGTAACTTAAAACGTAAAAACGAGTGATGCAGGAAAGCGTCCAGGGGTCTGGATCCCTAGATGGGAAATGGGTTACAATATTTGTGAACCAATTGCAAAAAAAAACAAACAAAAAAAACTATTCAGACATAAAATTTTGAGAACATGTCTATACTTATACTTAAGATAAAAAAGTCACTTTATTTGGACATTTGTTTTAATACACCATATACATGCTGAAGGTCCTAAATTATTACTTCAATATGAGACATATACAGTAAGCAATGTGATTATGCTACAATAATGCCATCCTAGTGTGACATGTAAATAAGGTCAATGAAAAGTGTATTTGCTGTAAGCCAGGGAGAAATAATGAAATAGAGATATCTTTGATAAACACTTACTTGTTGCTTCCCATTCAGATTTGCTTAAGGTGCCCTAGCAAGAGAAGAAAAAAAAAATTACAAGAACATCATGATGTAGTTCACAACAGACACTAACTAAATCCCTTTGAGTGAAGACTGCAGGGATGATATAGAGATAGAGGTGTTGAAGCAGATATCTATTACAATAGGGATTCAAGGGGGTCAGAATAGTCTGGAAAGATAAAGGAGTATTGTCAAAAACACTGCTTACCAATGGCAGCCGAGCATTGCCACTTTCTGTGAGCTTCTTAGCATGTTCATAGTCCTCTTCCTTGCTGGATGTTAAACTGATGTTTGGAGCTGGAGGATATTGCTGGAATAAGCAGACTTGGTTATGATAAATCGCTATTGATTATATTATATGGTCACCTGTCGTATAATGATTGGACAGTTGCAGTGGTAATGAAAAGATTATATAACCCCAAATAATTTTATATCACTTGTTAGATGCTATTCTATTATAGCTCCTGGAGATATTTCAGTATCTAAATGGAATGAGAAACATACAGCACAATTTAATTACAGCTCAAATGGAATAGGGTTTCAGTGAAAAAGGATTAGAAAACTTCTTATTGGAGATGTATAGACTTAAATTATTGGTGATTTCATTTGAGAAGTGGTACGGTTGACTAATTAAACCCCATGAACAATAGGACCATCTACAGCAAACCCTTGAACATTTCATAGAAACGACTTTTAGCAGACACTGAAAATATTAACTCCAACTCAATTTTTCTCGGTTTATACAAAAGAACCTTGTATTATGTTATGTTCTGATTCCCAAGCACTGAAACAAGGAAAACAGAGTATGATATTTAGTAATGTATGTGCATTGCATATGGATAAGTAATAAAGTGCATATTAATAGTATAACGTCTGCCTCTATTCTCCTACTCTTCACAAGAGTAGCAATAATTTGATTGTCTAAATCATGCAAATTATGTCTGAAACCCCTTAAATCCAGCAACAACGTCATTCTGCTGAAACTATAAAGAAAACATTCTCTTTGTAAGCAAGGTTTTTATAGATGGTTTGTTTTCTTTTTTGCACATTTTGTCTTACTATTATAATGACATGCTGTGTTGGACTGCAATCTCCTCTGCTATTAAACAGGGTTAACAAATTACCTCCAGAGAATGCATTTTTTTCAGCAACATTTTCTGCTCCTCATTTTTAACCTTTTCTTCAAAGAAATCCTTAAAGGTCTTCTTGTAAATGAGTTTCATTTTATATTTCTTGGCCATTCTGCAAAATAAAAAAGGCGGGTCACCTCCATCTATCAACCCTTGCTTATTCTTCTTATCTCCATCTATTCTCATTTGTCCACCCCCAACCACACAAAACATTTTGAACAAGCACAGTGGCATCTTATGGGCATTGGAAGAACTACAATAATTCAAGGTATATTACACATAGGTTTTACAGCTTGCAAATAAAGATGCTCAAATTAAGTACCAAATAAATCAACACACATCCAAAGTCAGTAGTCAACTGACAGTTATTAATGTACGTTCAGCAATGACTGAAATGATCATGTAACATATATGCATGTGTTAAAGAAGAATAAGTGTACTCATTCCTTGTAAGCACCGCATGATCATAAACAGGTGAACATAGTAATTTAATTTAAACTAGTGCTTGATAAACACTGGGTGCCAGGGTGCTACAGCAACCACAAATTTAGACCTCGCACCAGAGATGGATTTATAACCTGCCTGAAAGGTACTGAGAGATGACTAGACCCATCCATTTCACAATCCTACTCTTAAATACTCTTTATTAATCCAAAACATGTTATGGCTACAAAAGGCTTTGAGCTCAAAACCCCTGCGCTATTCCATCAAATGGTAAATATATGCTTATTTAGAGCAACAGTTTTTGATTCAAAGCAGTTGATATATAATTACTTTGATTTCATGATTTCAGATCATGTAGCTTCACGTATTATACATGCATAGAAAATCCACATAGTTATTGTCCCTTCCATTCTCAGTTATATACATATCCCCTAAGTTTGTTAGGCAACAATTTTTTTTTTCTAGGATATTCTGCTTTACTAGGTGTTAGCTGTTTTACTAACTAACTAGGTTCTGTATAAAAAAGGTGCTTATACTTCTCAGTTTAAAGTAACATTACGGATACATATTATCAAAGTTTGTCATTTAAAAAAAGAAAGAATTATTCCAACTTCTGACAATATTTCCAAGCTTTAATGGCGACATTTTGAACATCATGGCCCGGATTCACAACCCCGGACGTATTGCACATACATCCTTAATTTACCAATAATAGATACTATGCATGCGTAGTAACTATTTTATGTAACCTACGTAACGTTTCGTACATTGCGTATATACGATCTTTAACACCGCATATACGCAATCTACGTAACCAAACGATACGCAGATTACGTAAAATAGTTACAATGCATGCGTAGTAGCTATTATCAGTAAATTAAGGACAAATGTGCAATACGTCCGGGGTTGTGAATCCGAGCCCACATATCATGTCATAACCAAACAACGTACTGCTTATTTTTTTAAGTCACTTAACCATTAATTTACCTGGAACAAAAAACAGACAACTTACTCAACAAGCACTGGAAAGTAGACCAGAAATTCTGGCACATTAACTACACCTTCCAAGTTAAACTCATATTTGCATCCAAACAGAGGATAATTTCCTTTTTCCTTAAATGTAACACCATATACATCATTCCCAAAAGAATTGTCATCAGAAGCTTCGAGGCGTTTTCTGAAATTAACATAAAAAACAGCATTTGGTTTGTTATTTAGAATAGTACTTTTTTTTTATTTTGCACATTGCTACTTAAAGTGGCTCAGAAATCAATTGTAAGAAGAACTTTTTTCACTCTTAGTAGTATATTAAATAAGCAGATGTATGAGAATGTAAAGTTGTATACAACAGACATTTTCTATAAGGTAAGCTTTGTCCTTTTAGTCAGTCATATACATATATGTTTAGGCAAGGGCAGCTTAAAGTCCTGCAGTCTAATACATATGTTCTTCAACAGAAAATGTCACAATACGTGGACACGTTGCAATTAATATCAAAACAAAATGCAGCAAAGGTTAAGATGACATAACAAATCAGTCATTTAATGCACCCAATATGGTTTCTCTATTAAAATATTACAAATATTCCATAATCAAATCAGACCCCTCAGTTTATGTTTCATCGTTGCAAAGTGTTGATAGTTAAAATACTTCTGCCAAACATGTCACAAGCAGACGTCTGTTCACCAGTGTGTGGCAGCTTAATCAAACAGATAGCTCAGTTTTCAGTGGAGTTTAAGTAGCAAAAAAAAATAAAAAAAAAAGATATCAAGAACATTTACACCAGCTCAAAGCCATCTGGAGTTGTGCCAATGAAGAAGCCTCCTGGGCAAAGTCGCTCGCAAGCATTTTTCAGCATCATGTCAGCCTGCTCGTATGTCTCAAATGAGTAATGGTAAACAAATTGACAGCTACAAATGTCGAAGGTCATGTCCGGATTTCTCAACTTCTCAGACAGAAGCTCCTAAAGGAAAAAGAAACAAATGGTAATCAGATATTTAAAAAATGTAATACTGCTTAAATGAAAATGCTCAATTAAACTAATCCAATTATTTTCTAGACAACCTTAATTTGTAATGACATGATCAGAAAAGCATCACAACAATAAGCAATCCGTATTTTCTACATTGTCCTTAGATTTGTATATGCATCAGAGACAACATGGAGCCATATAAACTTCTACATGTCAAATAAAGCTTGAATTTAAGCCATTTCAGTCACCACCTTTTCTCTGTAGGAAATGTGGGTTGTATGAAATGAATGCAGTGTAAGAGCAAGATAAAAAAGTTAAAAATTCTTTAATATCAATTCCTTTTTTCCATTATATTCCTATGAATATATGCTCTATTTTCCATCACGTTACGCAAAAGATTTCCTTTCTCAGTAGAATACTGGAATTACAATTCATAGATTTACAAAAAAATGTAAGACTGCTAATAATAATATTTGCATATTAAAGAATAAAATAGAATAAAAAAAGCAGACAAAATGAAATGTTCGTATTGAGTTTTCCCAACAAATTTGGTTGTTATTTGCCTATTCGATTATCTGAATGCTGACAGAAAGTGTTCATTGATCGGAGACAATACCGCAGCACCTGTCTAGTAGAATATTATAATGCCGACATGTTTATTCAGAATTAAATAATCCCAAAATGAATTCCCAATCACTAATGACTATATTCATATTTACCCTTAGTTTGTGATCCACAACCCCACATGTAAGAGAACAGGGGACTCGCCCCTACTCTCCTATGTACAGATTATCGATCCGTCAGCAGGACCCTACCTTAAGAAACCCTTCCATGAGGAATACTAAATTGTACGTTAGGGTATGCCAAGTCCTTACTGTACAATTGAAATGCTTTTGCCCGCCCCCATGCAAATCTCCTATGCATGGGGGGTGGGCATGCCCCCTGCACGGGGGACTGTAATATGCACAGAGCGCAGCATCAGTCGGCTGCACTCCAATTCGTGGATAATGGTACTGCGCATGCCAGCGTTACGAAGAATCTGACCCTAACAGAGGAAGCAGAGCAGAGCGCAGCAAGTACAGAGGGCTGTAAAATTCAGCATGTGTACAGCAGGTACCAGGAAGAGTATACGCCACAGCAGGTATTGGGGAAATTCAATGTTGGGTTGTTGAATTCCGAACTTTCGGCATCATGCCCACACCAAAACAACATTTTTCTAAATTAGAATCATGTCTGCAATGATACAGCCAACATTATGGTGTTATCTATATCACTGTCGAACTAGGGATTGCCAGAACGGCAACTGCATGCCAACAAATTCACTGTGCACAAAACTGCTAGTCACAAACGTAACTAAGAGGCTCAAAGTGCAGCTACAAATTTCATATGAACAATTTTAGATATGTGTATAGAAGAGGGTTAAATAACGTTAACATCGTTCATCCAGAATTAATACTCTGAAATCAAGCAAAAATAAGATTCAAACCTTGGTCGCATCTGCTGTTACAAATTCTGCTTCAAACACATACTCGTGTCGACCTCGAGCCTTCATATAAGAGTATCGCTGCTCACACTGCTGGACAGACACTTCCGCTATATCTGAACATACAGAGAGAAAAGACTACAATGAATAATATATGATTTATTAGATTATTAATAAGTCAAAGTGATCGCTAACATCTAAGTTGCTTCTAGACAGCAGCCAGCTCTGTTATGATAAACTGGCCCTGTTAAATCAAAAAGACGCATAAAAAAAAAGTTAGATTACAAGAGTTGGATCATACAGCAAAATTTTGAGATCTTCATAATAAATCATTATAAGTTCAAAGATAAATTACCACTATCAGAAAATGTCTCAACTCCAGTGAATTTTATCTCATACAAGACATCAATGTACCCTGAATGATTGTGTAACAAAAATGTTGTTTTATTTCTATAGCAAAGTGGTAAAAGAATGAATGCTGCTGACAGCGGAATGGTGTGAAAACTTGTCTTCACATAATGATTTCTCTGCAGAAAAACAAAGAAAAACAAAGACCTTCTCACTCAGAAAATGCAATGTATTTTATTTGATAATGTGAATCCCATAACAGCTTCTACGGAGCAGAGGCAAAGAGAAGACAAAAAAGTGGCCATGTGTAATTTGATGTTGTAAAACATTTTCAGAGCAGCAATCTAACGTTAAATGTGTATATATATTCCTATGGATGCCAAGTCCTTTATATTTGGTGTCTTCTCAGAAGATACTGTTGATAAAATGACTACTAAATATCTGTACACTCTCTTCTCACTAGCTCAGGTTATTACCTCCCGAAAATGGATGGCTGATGCTTCTCCAAATTTACGTGACTGCATGAGACCCCGGTTCGTGAAAAATGTGTTTGTTCGGCCAGGAAAGCTCCTCTCAAAGTAGAGAGTGTGGACACCATGGTTGGGCACATGCTTCTGCTCCTAACATTGCTTTGACGAATGCTTAACTTCCACTGTTTAACTCCGGAACACACGATATTGTGAGCGGGAACTATTAGTTTAGATATGGTCCCACTATTGTTGTTTCATTGTTTTGTTATTATTGTCTTTATTGTTTTGAAATAACAAAAAAAATCAATAAAAAGATCACTTGATTTAAAAAAAAAAAATGTAAGTGGCGGGCGGCATATCATGTGTCTGCAGATATTTGTAACTAACTCTCTGACTTTTGTTTTAAAGATAGAAGATTATGGGTAGTCGCTGGGTAATGGCTAGAGTGCCAGGTCTTGCTTTGTTTTTGTGCAAACTCCCCCTGCTTTGCACACCTGCTGTATAATGAACTTATAGATTGATTTCAGCAACCTCTATTTGGGAAGTGTGTAGATAGATAGATAGATAGATAGATAGATAGATAGATAGATAGATAGATAGATAGATATTTGAGAGGCCTCCATCTTGGATGTTTGTTTTAAAGCGTGTCTGGGATGGCAGCTGAGAGGGGGAGCGGTCTCAGAGTGGCTGTTTTGGAGGCATGGGGACCTCTGTCAGAGATGAGCTCTCAGTTTAAAAAGATATATGACCCATAGTTGGGACTCTAATTTTTAGAGTTAGGACCACCTAACAGAGAAGCCTTGTAAGTGGCGGGTGGCTTATCACATGCCTGCAGATATCTGTAACTAATTCTCTGGCTTTTATTTTAAAGATAGAAGATCATGGTTAGTCGCTGGGTAATGGCTAGAGTGCCAGGCCGTGCTTTGCACACCTGCTGTATAATTACCCTATAGATTGATTTGAGCAACCTCTATTTGGGAAGTGTATATATATATATATATATATATATATGAGAAAGAGCACATGAGCTCGTCAGAACTACCTTAAGACAACCCAGGCTTCTCTTAGGGTAGTGCTGACTAGCTCATGTGCTCTCTCTCATATTATTACTTTTTGTCATGCGCCCCTGCAGTATTATTATACATTTTCAGTGTGTGCGTGCCTGTCACTATGTGGTCTTTGCATTCTAAATGAAAAAGTATTCTGTGTTTAAGCTTATTGTATGACTAGATCTCTTTTTGGGTTTAGTTATACTCTGAAAGAATTTTGCACTTATAGACAGTTGTGGCTCGCCTCTCGTTTCCATATTTGCATCATGCTGCAGATCACAAGGCATCACAGCTCTATCCTGTCTGCCTCAAAAAGCTAATTGCTAGAGATTTTTAAGTGGTCGCTAGATCGCCATCATTAAAACTGCCATACTGCAAGCTTACAGAGTAACATTGTTTCAGACTGGAGAGGAGCAGACAAAAACACATTTACCTAATCATTACATTGCAAGAGTGGGTTGAGTAGAGACATCATTTGTTCATAGTGCCATGATGCCACAGTGTTAAAGGTGGCCCAGAAGTAACGTCTAAGGAAGATTTAACTACATATATACACAGTGAGGAAGATCTGTAATGTGTTACAATACGGTTTCCAAAAGAAATAGCAAGGACAGTAAAAGCAAAAAAGATGATGTTTATTAGTTACTCAAAATGGTGACAAGAGAAGTGTATCTTGCAGGAGGATGAGAAGGTAATCAGAGTTTAAGTGGTGCTTGTAAAACCATCAAACAGAAATATTCAACCAGAGTAGTGCTAAAGGCTATACAACAGTAGAATCTGTATATTTTTTTCTCTGTCTATCAAGGTGCGGTTAGTGAATTTCAAAATTGCAAGAATAAAAAGTTACGTTCAACGTGCGCAAGGGGATTAATAAAATATCTTTTCAGAATGCAAAAAATACATTCAATAAAAATTCCAATGAAACACATTTAAATCCAGAGGTGTTTTAAGAAGTGAGGGGGCCCTTGTGCAGGATTTGTACCTGGGTCCCCACCCCCTGGGGCATCCCTCCCCCGCACATAGAAAATGGTGAGAAAAAAAAGTATGGTGATATAAAATAATTTTTCCTTATTATTCCACATAAAACTTCACTTCATATAAAATCTCTCCCAAAATGTCTTAAAGGGACTCTTTGATAGCATGTACCCTCAAAACAAACCTCCAAGGAGGGTCTGTACTGCCGTACAAAGTGGTGAAAAAAAAAGTCCAGGCCTGGGCAATGTATATGCCGGCAAAAACTTTCCCTTTCTCAGAGAGAGTGAGATGAGGTGCTATCGCCTCCGGCCACAACGCGTTTCAACTATGCTGTAAGGAATTTTATGAAACTTATCCCGCTGCATGCATAGGAGAAAATTATACAAATATGTTTATTTTCATTGATTGTACATTTTACTCTCTGAACAGATATTTTATTAAACCCCTCGACCACTTTAAACAGAACTTTTCATCCTTGCAATCTTTAAATTCACTAACCACACCTTGATAGACGGAGAAGAAATATACAGATTCTACAATTGTGTATGGCATGGTGATAGGTAGCCTTTAGCGCTACTCTGTGTGCCCAGATTTCTAAATTCATAAGTAAATACCCTCATTTTTTGACATGTATTTTTGTAGGGGAAGCAACAGATGTCACGCCTTTGTTTGCAACTTTGAAGCTGCTCTAAGGATAGTAGCACAGGAAAGATTATTTTCCCAGAATTATTCAACCAATCACTAGTAACGGGAATAATTCCAAAAGACTGGTAAATGGCCAACATAGTCCCTCTGCATAAAAGTGGAAGCTGGGAAGAAGCTGGCAACTGCTGACCAGCAAGCCTTAAATCAGTAATACAGAAATTGATGGAAACATTAATCCAATGTTAAAGAAACAAATTGTACAATATCTTAAATCCAATTAGCATAGATTCACTGGATCACTTAAGTAGCAGATCAAGGGGAGCCATAGACAGCTGGAAAATTTGGGACTGGATTTCAAAACTGTTGCTTTGATACAATTCTGATTTTTGGACAGATAAAAGAGGGTGGTTAATGGAATTCCTTCTGGGTTTGGAAAAGTTACCTTTGGTGTGTCCCATGGATTTGTACTTGAACTATTGCAATTTAATATATTTATTGGTGAAATTACACATAATATTGAGGAGAAAATATGCCTTTTCAGAAGACAAAAGATATGTAAAAGGGTAAAAACACCAGGAGTCAATAAAATGGCAGATGATCTAGGTAGACTGGAGAAATGGTGAAGTGTGTGGCAACTAAACTTTAATGACAAAAATGTTAAATTATGCACTTGGGACTCAAAAACCCAAAAGCTCAATATAGCATTAATATAACTCCATAGAGGAAAGGGAATTAAGAGTCACTTTTTCAGGTAACATATAGGTAGCCAAGCAATGCAACAGAGCAATGAGAAAGCAAAGTCAGCTGCTTTAAATTAAGACACTCCAATAGTATCCAATAGTACACTCCATCCAGTATGTAATGGTTCAGGACACAAGTTTTTGTTGTTTTTTGTGACTTTGGGCTGGATCCAGACCTTGTTAAGTGCATGAACTTAGTTACTCCTGGGCTAAACCATGTTGATTGCAGGGGAGTCATATTACATCTGTTGCAAGCAGTATTAGAGTTGGGAGGTGATGTTTCCTATCCCAAGTCTTAATAACAGTATGATAGTAAAGCTGGTCAGTATCTGTGTGCAGTAAACAATTCAAAGATATATCCCTGCATGCAAAGAATACAATTAACTTGGCTCCCCCTGAAATCAACATGGCTTAGCCCAGGAGTAACTATGTTCATGCACATAAGGTCTGGATCCAGCCCTTTGTCCATAGTGTGCACATGTATGGCTTAAGAATGTAAAGTGCACACACAAGAACAGGTTTAGCTGGCCACAAAGTGTTAATGGTTAGATGTCTAATTGAATCTGCTCAAGACTTACATTTGCAGAGCCAAAGATCATACCTGTACACACAAGTTTATCTATTCTGGCTTTCTTCCACTTTAGTAAGTCTCCACCTTTTCCACAGCCCAAGTCCAAAACAGCAAAGTTTCCTTTTTTCCTCCTATGTACTTTTTCCACAAACTCCCCTGAAATAGGAAAAAAGTTTTTTAGGCAGTACAAACATTGGACCGGATCCAGAACTACGTCCATCTTCCATAGACGGACGTAGTTCAATAAACAGTAGCTACTGCGCATGTGTAGTAGCTATTGTATGTAATCTGCGTATCGTTTCAATACGTAGATTGCGTATGTGGTCTTTTAGACCGCATATAAACAATCTACGTATCGAAACGATGCGCAGATTACGTACAATAGCTACTGCGCAGTAGCTACTGTTTATTGAACTACGTCCGTCTGTGGAAGACGGACGTAGTTCTGGATCCGGCCCATTGTGTTAAAACATTAAATGAAATAAAAAACTTCTAGACAAACTCAAAAAACATTATGTCCAATAAAATGATTGCCCAATGTTATTCAAGTTTTCTCACATATGATAAACTCAAACAATTAAAACGTGCTTATATAGTACAATCACATTGCATACAGTGGAAGCATATACAGCTGTTCCTCTTCTGCCTGCAGTCATGAACAGTCACTATCATAAGTCTCAAAGCTAAGAGCTCGTGATTTCAGATTTATAGGGTTAATTATTCTTAGTTATACTTAAACACAAAATTATATCAAATATCGATACTTACGTAAAAACATTTATTGTACAAAGACAGACAAGGTTCTGCAGAATATGCGCTCTAATTTATGCATACAGAATCACTGCATTCTTTATTCTGAGGAATATTAATGTTTATTCCCCAAATAATTTTCTTTTCATTGCAATTTAGATCTTGAATGACTTATTCATAGCTTATTATACATCTCTAACTAACCATCCCTATACACTGTCTTTTATTTGTAAAATTATAAAAGAAACCATACTGTATCATAAAAATGCTCATAAATACTAAGGGTCAGAGCTGACAATGTAAATAAGATTATTTAATAACCTTTTACTATCTTTAGTGTTTCTGAATTTATTTATAAATAAAATGAAAAGTAAAACCTTACCTAAAAACCTCTTTGATCTTCAATAAGATTATAACTTTACACTGATCTAGTTTTAGGTCTGTATCCATTAACATGAACTCTGCAGCATACTAATGTACCTTGTGACTGCTTAAAAGCAAATTGTCATTGACAAGCAGCTGGTGGATAAGCAGTGATCCAAAATAATTGGATATTCAAACACTCCGGTTAAACATAAACTATTAGAAAAAAAATTTACAAAAACCTGTGCAGAGAATCACTTTAGGGAACGGAGCCCTATTAATCCACTGACCACACGAGGCAGTTTGTTTGGATCAGGTATACCTGTGGCACTCATACGGTCAGGCTTCAATCCTTCAGGATTAATGAGAATTTATAAGTGAGAGATAATGACCTTGAGGGAAAGTGACTGCTTCACACCCATAAAGAAATATTATTTCTTCAGTTTCCTATATACATATCTATACTTTAAAGTAATATCTATATAAATTCTATACTATCATGTTTTTACATTTTCCCCATTGTTGCCTTAAGTGTAAGTTATGGGACAGTAACAGTACAGTGATATGTAATATTAATTAAAAAATGATGCAGTGTAGCAATAGTTTCACAAATACTGTAGAAAAATGAAAGTAAATCAAGTTGATGACAAATGAAACATTTGTCTTCAAATATCCAGGAAAGGTATTGAGCTATTTTATAAGCATTCAGGAACACACAATATGAGAAGGTCATCCAATCAGTTTACATATGTGCAATACATTGGACAACCCACCTATGAGAGCACTTTTCATCCAGTTATTGAAGTTCCTTAAGTAAAAGATGCGAGACTGACTCCGCTGCTGTAAACCACATTCCTGAAGCTCATTATAATGTGCTGCAACTGTAGAAGCATGACCTTCCTGTACACGCTGTGCATATAAACAGAATAATCAAGAATGAACATAGCTGTGGTAAACAAACAATAAAACAGTACATTATCTATTGTTGCATTCTAGTGTAACAATAAGCTCCTTAACAGGAGTCAATGGGCCGGATCCAGAACTACGCCCGTCTTCCATAGACGGACGTAGTTTACTAAACAGTAGCTACTGCGCATGCGTAGTAGCTATTGTACGTAATCTGCGTATCGTTTCGATACGTAGATAGCGTATATGCGGTCTTTTAGACGCAGATTGCGTACAATAGCTACTACGCATGCGCAGTAGCTACTGTTTAGTGAACTACGTCCGTCTATGGAAGACGGACGTAGTTCTGGATCCGGCCCAATGACTTTACTGTATGACTTTAGGTTGTTAAAGCAAGACAAGCATTTAAACTAATCACATTTTTGTAATAGAAGCCACATAGATGCATTAGTTTAACTTTATAAGACTAATGCAAACACATGCTGGATAGGGGTAATTAAGGAAACTAGTGAAGGGAAAATAGGTTGATTCTGATGTAAAGTATGTGGCATACATACCTGTTTCTTAGATGGTGAATCTGGACTCTCAGCTTTTCTCTTCCGTGAACCATCTGGTACGTTTATGTTTGCATGTTGTCTGGACTCTGTAGCGGAATGCTGCTAGAAAGGGAAATCAAAAATAAGCAACATTAATAAGCAAGATACAAAGCAAAGATAGTATATCAGTGTAACAGGTCAGAGACATTTACAGACTAGGCTGTCAGTAAGAAACTACCCATTTCTAGCACTAACAGAATTCCCCTCCCCCAACAAGTAAAAAAAAATCATCATGAAAGTTGATTCAGCCATGTAGGAATAGATTGCAACAACAATACACAAGCACAACACAGATTAAACGACTCCACTTGAACAGCAACAGTAAAATGAAACTGTCGAAGTGAGTGAATCATAACAAGTACATCACTCGTTGTATAAATCAATGGTTTACAATATTCTGAAATATTTGATCCATCTATATAAATATAAACAATGTGGAGTAACTGAATAAAGTTGCAAAATATTTTCAGACATTTACAATATCAACATAATGCAAAAAAATACATAGCCCTATTGGAGGATTTCCTATTTGATATGATATAGCAAACAACTGCTATAGAATGTAATTAACAAAGGCACTATAAAGAAATAATCTTGAAGCAAACCTTGACAATTACTTTGCGATATACAGCAAAGTAATTTTATTATCTGTATGATGTGTTCATAAACATATCACATTGTAGGTATGAAATAAGTGGAAAAGTAATAACACAAAAACATTCAAAGATTTAAATCTCCATATGATAGACTTTATAGAACGACACTGAATGAATAATAAAATTTAATCCACAAGACAAATAAAATATAATAATTATATTTTCTATGGGTTAAACCATTATATCTGGAGAGTTATTGGGAATACAAAAACCTTCATTTATCTTTTACAAAGTAGTTCAATTACCTGCTATATAGTGTGGAATAGGTTGCTCTCATTAACAAAGCAAGGGTTGAGGAGTGCTTCCAACACAGAGGGCCGGATCCAGAGCTGGGTGCGTAAGTGGCAAGATGTGACTGCATGTGCCCTCCAGATGTCATGCTAGTGTTACGCTAGATAGTAACACTAGCGTAGCAAGTATCGTATAGAACTTTGTTCCATAGGAACCCATTTCCTATGAAATAGGCTGTGCTTCCCCTGCCCGCTATAGTGGGGGGGGGGGAGTATTCTAATTTTACAGTGTGGGAGGGGACTCCCACTCTTGTTCAGCTCAACGATCATACGGACCGCTGATCCGCACAATTGACTTAAAGCAGGCTTATGGTAGCGTAAGATGCCATAAAGCCCGCACGAGAGAGGGGAGTGATAGGGGGCATACATTTCCTTCTCTCTGTCAGACAGACCCCCGCACGTATGGAAAGTGTGCAGGGGTATGGATCCTGTGCAGAACATGTATATTTCTTAATATGCATTATTACATGCACTAAAATGTTATATTAACTAGATTAAAATAAATTATGGTTAACCCGCTAGTGATTTCCTGTGCAGGTAAAAACTTCTAGACTTTAATGATTATGGTAAAATTATAGTTGTTTTCCAGTATTAGTGCTGCTCCCACCACAATCCCATGCCATAAATTACAAGGACTAAGTAGATAACACATACACTTTCAGAGCTTTTGCAGATTCCATCCATAGTGATAAACGTTATTTCCTATATCGAGTGATTTCTATGATTTTCTGAGGTCCTTAACAGGAGTCAATGACTTTACTGTATGACTTTAGGTTGTTAAAGCAAGACAAGAATTTAAACTAATCACATTTTTGTAATAGAAGCCACATAGATGCATTAGTTTAACTTTATAAGACTAATGCAAAAACATGCTGGATAGGGGTAATTAAGGAAACTAGTGAATGGAAAATAGGTTGATTCTGATACATACCTGTTTCTTAGATGGTGAATCTGGACTCTCAGCTTTTCTCTTCCGTGAACCATCTGGTACGTTTATGTTTGCATGTTGTCTGGACTCTGTAGCGGAATGCTGCTAGAAAGGGAAATCAAAAATAAGCAACATTAATAAGCAAGATACAAAGCAAAGATAGTATATCAGTGTAACAGGTCAGAGACATTTACAGACTAGGCTGTCAGTAAGAAACTACCCATTTCTAGCACTAACAGAATTCCCCTCCCGCCAACAAGTAAAAAAAAAAACCATCATGACAGTTGATTCAGCCATGTAGGAATAGATTGCAACTACAATACACAAGCACAACACAGATTAAACGACTCCACTTGAACAGCAACAGTAATATGAAACGGTAGAAGTGAGTGAATCATAACAACAAGTACATCACTCGCTGTAAATCAAGAGTTTACAATATTCTGAAATATTTTATCCATCTATATATATCTATATATATAT
>WWET01002784.1:81810-98500 GCA_011038615.1 Limnodynastes dumerilii | reverse complement strand
GGCCCCCTATAGGGGGGGGGGGGGGAGTATTCTAATTTTACAGTGTGGGAGGGGACTCCCACTCTTGTTCAGCTCAACGATCATACGGACCGCTGATCCGCACAATTGACTTAAAGCAGGCTTATGGTAGCGTAAGATGCCATAAAGCCCGCACGAGAGAGGGGAGTGATAGGGGGCATACATTTCCTTCTCTCTGTCAGACAGACCCCCGCACGTATGGAAAGTGTGCAGGGGTATGGATCCTGTGCAGAACATGTATATTTCTTAATATGCATTATTACATGCACTAAAATGTTATATTAACTAGATTAAAATAAATTATGGTTAACCCGCTAGTGATTTCCTGTGCAGGTAAAAGCTTCTAGACTTTTAATGATTATGGTAAAATTATAGTTGTTTTCCAGTATTAGTGCTGCTCCCACCACAACCCCATGCCATAAATTACAAGTACTAAGTAGATAACACATACACTTTCAGAGCTTTTGCAGATTCCATCCATAGTGATAAACGTTATTTCCTATATCGAGTGATTTCTATTTTTTGCAGAAGTACATTTTCAAAACCTTGTTATAAATTCATTCCTACTTCCTGGAAAAAAAAACAAAGAAGAGGTTGGTAAGTGTTCAGTCACTGCACACTAACCAAAAATAAATACAAATAACAATGTTACACATCCAATTAACCAAAAAATCAACAGTTCTTAAGCCATAGCCAAATACCGAGTACCATAGTTGCAAATTCCATCTATAACAAGCGGATTTGGCCTTGTTTTTTCCCCAGCGGCTTATTTTTTTGCTTGCCACGGGTTGTGTTATGTGGAATTTTTTTTTTTTTTTTAAGTTGTCTGCAAAGCAGCGCATGAGTAGGTTGAGCCAAAGTTAAGTATATAAGGTGAACTGGATAGAGGGGGTTAATAGGATTTGATTAGAGGATGAGTTGAGAATGAATGGGGTGTAAATAATTGGTGCATGAATAGTGAATGATCATAAAATAGACAACTGTTAGGTATGATAAAAAAATAGTATGCACACTCTGACAATTATATACTGTTGAATCAAAGCACATAATTTGATTTTACAACCTTCACAATTTTTACAATCAGTGCTCAAAATATATGAAAGTCACAGATCTGATGGAAAATCATGTATGTGTCTTCGCACATGAATCCGTATACTTATTGGGTCTTTGGCATTGGTTAAATTGTTACATATATAGCATCTGATAAAAGGTTATGTAGGGTGTGCTCTGGTTTAGACCTTTTCTTACAAAATCTTTCACATTACTAAACGAGTAATGCTTTTCAAGTATAAGGCTTGGTGCACATCTATTAGGCCATTCACACCACATATGACCATTTGGATCAACATCCCATGTGTTGATATCGTTTTATAACCTTCCTAAAAATCACAATGGGGATGATCTCAGAACAATGTGTGTAGTGTGCACATTTTCTGACGGTCCTCTGTGCAGCATAGAGACATCTGTATAGTGTAGTGTGTGCAGAGGATTATGAGACTGCGATTACATAGGAACATACGCAGATACATTCCTGGACTCACAAGTAAAATAACTAAAAAAAAAAAAGTTTATTCTATGAATTAGTCATTCCTGAAGCTGATGAACGGAAAGACAAAATAATAATAATAACAACAACATATATGAAGCTCATTCTGACCAGAAGGCGGACACTCACCGAAGCCCCCCGGACCTCCGCATCTGATAGCTCGCACTCCAGAGCACCTGTCACAGAGCAGAGCACCGGCGAAATTACCCAGCTTCCCGGTCGCAGTGAGAGCGATACAATGTGAGTACGTTCGTTGTTCTGTGTATCCGGCATGCACACCCCCAAGACCGGAAGCAGCCGCTCTCCTGCTGCCAGCGGTGCGCCCCCAGTGATCAGGAGGAGAGAGACAACTCAGCCAGGTAAGCCATATCTCATCCTAATAACTGGGAAATAGCTTTTATTTTAGATAGTGTGTATCCCGCAACCCGAGTCACATAACAGCGTCTCACACTCCTGTCCTGTTTATCCTTTACACCCCTGCTCTTTTCCGCCACAAGCGGTGACGTCATGACGCTACTGAGTAGTTCTTACTTGTGACTACATCTCCCATGATGCTTCACAGTTGATAGGGGCAGTAAATGAAGGCCTCTTTATCCACACAGTACCTGGAGTGGGACGGTCTGGGCAAGACGGTGCATGGTCCCAGCAGCTTCTCATTATCGGACTATATAGTCACTGACAGCCGCTTAATAAGAGCATATTAACCTGCTGGCGGGTACAGGTACACATGGGGTGTCTGCAGGGGGCAGAGGGCTCATCTATCCTTGAACTTGAAGTGAAAGCATGGGCAGCATGCCCTCCCTGCCAGGGTTGCGCTGAGTTTAAGGCTTTCTGAGAGGTTGTATTAGCACTGTAGGTACACATGGGGAGTCTGCAGGGGGGCAGAGGGCTCATCTATCCTTGAACTTGATGTGAAAGCATGGGCAGCATGCCCTCCCTGCCAGGGTTGCGCTGAGTTTAAGTCTTGCTGAGAGGTTGTATTAGCACTGTGTTTATTATGTAACATTCTGAGCACTGTGATTATTCTTTGAAAGTTTGTTGCAGGACTACACCCTTTTACAACAGCTTTATAATCTAAAGTCCATGAATTAAAAGGGGTGAGACGAAATACCTGTGCATATTGTGAAAATGTATATCAGTTATCCATTCATGTCTGTTTAACTTGTTAGATCTGTCCCTGCCCTTATCATTGCTCCTGTAATGTTATTATAGAATTCATTCTGGTATTAGGATGAATGAATGAAGGCTTGGTGGATTTGCATACTCATGGGGAGCATAATGCAATCAGTTGCAATAACTCAGAATGGGCTGGGCTTGTATGAATCTTATGTTATTTTCCCCACACTGTTCAACTGGTTGTATAACAGATACAGATATAGATGTTTTAAGTTGTATTCAAGGTGCTAGAAACACAGGGAAAAAAATAACTATCCGTTTACATTACACACAAATGTCTAATTTAAACTTTTAATCAAATTAAAAATACAAAACTAAACAGCAGAATTTTGATTATGACCTTGCATAATGATCATAGGTTCCATTCAGGCAAAGTTACCTTAAGCTATTCTCGTGTCCACTATGTCAGTTTTCTGACTAGCTGATGCATCTACTCTCCCCCCAAAAAATGGTCCCAGACATTTTCCCTGTATCTTTCTGTATCATGACTATTTTCATCTATTTTACCACTGAACTCCCAATGTTCTCCGGTTTCCTTTATATCTAATATTCTCCCTCCTTGACACATAAATTGACATATCCTGCTACTTTCCTCTCAGTGCAGAAATAAAGTGTAAAACTTTATTCATCCATATAAACCCTTTTTATTTAAATAGCATATTCATTTTGCTAAAGCTCTATATAAGTTAATGGTAATAAGCTGCCCTTAGAGCTTTTACTGGAGGAATGGTCAAGAGTGTGGCAACTGCAGTTTAATGCCAAAAAATGCAAACTCATGCATTGGGACACAAAAACACAAAGGCTCAATATTTCCTTAATGGCATTACATTAGAATCTACCGAGGAGGAAAGGGATCTAGGAGTCATTATTTCCAGTAACTGGAGGTAGCCAATCAATGTAACAAAGCAATGAGAAAGACAAGTCAGATGCTTGGTTGCATAGGGAGAGGAATTAGTAGCAGAAAGAGAGAAGTAGTGATGCCCCTTTATAAATCATTGGTACGCCCTCACCTAGAATACTGCGTTCAGTTCTGGAGGCCATATCTCCAGAAAGACATAAATACATTAGAGACTGTGCAAAGAAGAGCAACTAAAATGGTCCATGGCCTTTGTAACAAATCATACCAAGAAAGGCTAGAGGAACTAAACATGTATAGCCTGGAGCAGAGAAGGGAGAGAGGGGACATGATAGCAGCTTTCAAATACATCAAGGGTTGTGACCAGCTAGAGGAGGGTACCATTTTTCAAAAGAAAAGGTGTAATAGGACACGAGGGCATGGATATAAACTGGAGGGTGGTAGATTCAAAGGAAATGTGCGGAAAAATTACTTCACTGAAAGGGTGATAGATAAGTGGAATATTCTCCCATCTGAGGTGGTTTAGGCCAATACAGTAGAACAATTTAAACATGCTTGGGATAAATATAAGGGTATCCTAAATTGTAAACCAAATTGAGGGTAAATAGGGTCTAGGGTCAGTATAGTTTTCAATAAACAAGTGGGCAGACTAGATGGGCCATGTGGCTCTTATCTGCCGTCACTTTCTATGTTTCTATGTACTGTCAGCTCCTTTCTGAATTGATGTTGACTTTTTTTTCTATGGTAGTACATACATACGGTATATATGTTTCATTCTGTTGTATTCTTTCAAATTCTAATTTCTACTAATACAATATACAGCCATTGAGATAGATATGGGATCCATGATCCGTGCCCATCACTGTTCTACATGTAGTGCAGCACCTGTCGAAATTGAATGGCCTGCTGGGAATAATGTACCTTAAACTTAAAGGTCCCATAACTGTCCTATGAATATCATAATCATCTTGTTTCTTTGTTTTACACAGACATTGGCTGATAATTAACTTGCAGTATGGTGGTTACATCTTTGTGACAGCACACAAAAGCGCTTATCTGTATATAAGATCATTACCTATTGTGCTTTATGTGCTCAAATAAGGTAAAGTAACATTAGTTTTGTCTATCATTCATTTGTATTCAGTATTTGTTTTAATTTGTATTTACTTGAACTTTCTTTCCTTTACTAAACTTTATGAAAATATAATGTTGAAGTTTTACAGCAATACTTTGTTCCAAGACTATGTTAGTTGGTCAATTTCCATTACAGAGTACAAGTTCTAATAACATTAATGTTTTAACAATAAACATTAATATTTTTTCTATTTCTCTACAATAATTGGGATTTACTGTATAAATGTATAAATTAAACATTCACAACGTTTTTCCTTGTTAGAACTTGTTTCCTCCATTTACATCAAATTTTGTAGCTACAAGGGTTAAAAACCTGAATTCAAGGTTAATCTGAAGTCTGTTTCTGACAAAATAACCTCAATGCACTTATGCCGTTGCTTTTCTGGTTTGTAAATATGATTACATTAAACTCTATAAAGAAATAGTTTTATTCTCACACATTGCATCATAACTTTATGGCTGGCAAATTAGCTAGTATTTTTGCCTTGCTTTTTTCACAGACCAAAAACATACTTAGCTGATTTACTAAGCTGCAGGAAAGGAAAGGTGGAGATGTTGCCCATATTAACTAATCATATTCTAGCTTTCACTTACCTTTTAGATGCTAGAAAATGTCAGCTAGAATTTGATTATTTGCTATGGGCAACATCTCCACTTCTCCTTTCCCGCAGCTTAGTAAATCTAACCCTTCGTGTGTTTGGGGTTTTTTTTGGTGAGGTTTATCACTTACCACTTGTGCTGAAAGTTTGCATTGTTGAGCATTACTTTGGTGACCTGATTCAGACTTAAGAATGAACTTGAAATTTAGGACCTGATTCACACTTAAGAATCTTCTTAAAATAAGAACTTAAATTCACACCTGGGCTAAACCATGATGATTGCAGGGGAGTCATATGTCATCTGTTGCAAACAGTACTAGTGTTGAGAGGTGATATTTCCCAGCCCAAGTCTAAATAACAGTGTAATAGTAAAGCTGGTCAGTATCTGTGTGCAGTAAGCAATTCAAAGATATATCCCTGCATGCAAAGAATACAATTAAATTAATTCCCCCTACAATCAACATGGTTTTGCCCAGGAGTGACTTTAAGTTCTTATTTTAAGAAGATTCTTAAGTGTGAATCAGGTCCTAAGAGAGGAAAGTTACTCCTATAAAAGGCATTGCATGTATGTAAGGCTCCAGAAGGAGTTTTCTGTGAACATTAACACTTTTACCTTTTCAATATCATACCTAGAACAATAATAAAATTAGATACACTGTCATTGGAATGTTTAAAAATAATAAAATAAAAATACGATACATGTAGTGATAAAAGTACATTGAAAATCATGCTTTCTGGTGGTCTGCATATATCAGACAGGACTGTGTTCTTAAAGCGATGCCTAGATCTTTGTTAAATATATAGGATACGCTGCTTCCACTTATAGTTATTACTCAGTGTAACATGGATTTACTTAAAGTATTTTTGGACAGACTGTAGGAAGAGTGAAAATACATAGTAATCTATGGAGTCAAGGAAAAGGCATTGTATTTATTAGAACTACAATAGCTAAAAGAAGAAATCAGAATAAAAAGTACTATTTAAAACCATAGTATGTGTGATGAAACCAGTTCTACCAATTGAACATGATATTAAATAATAGTAGAAACAAAACTGTAAAGCTGGCCATACACTAGAGCAGTTATCTGCACGATCACCCAATTATCGGGTGATCGGGCAAATATTCGCTGTAGTTAATGGATCAATTTTTGAAACATCAAATAAATGCACCAGAAACACGATTATTTGATCTTTCAACATGTTTTATTTAACAAGCTGAACGGTTCCCTATTCTTTAATGCTGCTGCTGTATATCTATGTACTATACTGCTCTGACAGCTGTGAAGGTATACTTTAAAGCTGTCAGAGCAGCATAGTTCATAGATATACAGCAGGTTATTGCAGGGAGTAGTACAGACAGGGATCAGCTGAAACTGCGCTGTGTGAAGCGCGGCTTCGGCTGATTCTTGTCTGTATTACTGCCTGCGATAGCCGCTGCTGTATATCTATGATCTAAGCTGCTTTGATGGCTTCAAAGCTGTCAGAGCAGCATAGTACTAGCCCCACCCCACCCAACCCTCTTCTGCTATGATTTTCGGTCCCAGCAGAGGAGGTGTATTGTGCCGATAACAGGACATTTCCCTAGCGGGAAATCGTCCCGTTTGTCAGCCCACCCCCTGCTGGGACGGATAATCATCTTAGTGTATGGCCAGCTTAACTGCAATTTCAATATCTACTCCCCTACTGTAAGGATTACAATTGCTACATGGTGTTTAAGTCCCAGAACACCATTAGTTTGGTGCACTTACTATTTTCTAGCAAGAAGAACCTAATAGTATTGTATTTATCTATCTATCGTACTGTTATTCTCAGGCATATTAGTTATGATGCTTGTACACAAGTGTGGTAGAAATCTGAAGGGTATTATATACTGTGATTATTGTCTTTTAGAAAATCATAGTTATACTTGTAGGAGAACCAATGTATATTGTTCTCAGTGTAATATTAGAGACTCCACCGCCACTGTAATTAGTATTAATCAATCATTTTGACCTGTTTTATATTATTTTTTATTTTATTTGCACATAGATTTGATGTCATGCATCTACTGAGGACATTACAGATGAGATGTATTCCAACCAGTTTACTCCAGGTTTCTGCTTTATATTTGCGGACATGTAGACAGGAGAGGAGATATCTTTCTGCAGCTGGGATTGGATGCCAGGTTTTTGTGAAAAAACAAAAGCTTCACTCATTCCCTGGGCAAGATTCACCACAAGACAAAAAATTCCTTCACGGTCTTTCTCCTGATGCCGATAAATCACCCAAAAGTACAGAAACAACCCCGGCAAAAGAACCCCTTGTTGATGCCGATGACACAGATCCTCTGCAAGACAAGTCCATCGGCTTAGTCCAGAGGTTTAAAAAGACTTTTAAACAGTATGGAAAAGTTATGGTTACAGTCCATGTGCTGACATCCAGTGTATGGCTTGGAACCTTTTACTATGCAGCCATAAAGTAAGTATCTAAAGGGTCATTTACAAAACGAGTTTGCCTTGTATATCATAAAATATAATGCATTCGCTATTCTACTATTTGCAGACTACAGTATAAGAAGTGTAGCATCCTATGGCTCTGGTGTTGTGTTGGTGAGTTTAGTGGATGCTGGTGTAGCCTATATTGTTTGGTATTTTTTAATCAGGTAGGAAAGAGGATTTTAATGAACTTTATAATACTGGACCAATATTATTGAGTTCTGGATCCATTCCAATATTATTTGTATTCTGCAGTCAAATTTGTGCAGTATGAAAATGATTTCTCCAAGTATTGTATGATTAGAATAGTGGTATTCCTAAAAACAAAATCCCTCAAATACATCACCTATACTGTAATGTGCACTTTATATTACATTATTAACATCACCATGGTATAGTGAAGGAATATGTTTATGGAATCCAGATTTTAAGTTAGTATTGCAAACAATACATCAGTTTAGTAACATTACTAATAGTATAGACAAACATTAATATTACATTTTACACATAATTAAAACTTGGAGTTTAAAAGTGTGTACTTATGGAAGTGAATTGATATCAACTCTGCTTTCCTATGTGTTATGTCCGCTTAATCTTTTTCAGCTTATTACACTAAAGGTTATAAGCCTATTTCCTTACAAAGTGTTAAGGTTGTGCTAATTAAATACAATTTGCAGTATGTGGCCCGTATTCAGAGTGCCGCACGTATAACATATACATCCGGTGTTTAGCGATTTTACTACTGCGCATGCGTAGTCATTTTTTAACGTAATCTATGTATCTTTCAGACCGCATTTACACAATCTACGTAACAAAAAGATACGTAGATTACGTAAAAAATTCACTATGGATGCGCAGTAGTAAAAATCGCTAAACACCGGACATATATGTTATACTTCCGGTACTCTGAATATGGGCCTGTATCAGGGAGACCTTGAGACTTTATTGTGAGCACCAGCACTAACATTAAAAGAGTGTAGGGGTATTCCAGGTGAAGGAAACTTTCAGTTTATTATAAGGTGGCAGCTTACTGCAATTTGCTTCTTTTTTTCTGTACAGTACTTGTAACATGTCTTTGTTATTTGCGATCTTAATGTTGTTGGTGTTACAACCACTTTATAAGGCATGCTATTTAATTTTATCAAGGTAAAGATAGAGACAGGACAAATCCACACAAGAACTTTTGGTATACAACCCTCTTCCCCTTCTTCTGGGTTTTGTCCTTAGTTTCTTTTGTGTATGTTTGTTACATTGTTTTGTTTCTTAGGTCATGCCTTAATAATCTGTCCTGTTTATGAGTCATTGCACTACAAGCTGGTTGATGGGTTTGCTCCCTGGGTACGGCTGGACACAATGTGAGTGCGAAATTCCTGAAGATTCCCGGACCAGAGAAGAATTATGCATGAGATTTTTGGCTCGCAATGCAGGGCAAAGTGACATCAGGCATATAGATGAACAACTGCTTTGCTCAATGTGGCAAAGTTTTTACTATGGTCAGAACAAACTGTCTCTTTCAGTCTATGACCGGAAAACTTTTTCTTATTCAAGGGAATGCATCTGGGCATTAATTGTGAACATAACCCAGCAAGGTCAGCAGTTAATTAGAGGTGCTGGATCCAGATGTCAGCCTGATTTAAAGCTTCTTCCCCTGCTTCCACATTACTGTTTAGGTGATTCTTCTCAGGATGTCAAGTGTCCACATCGTAGAGAAGAACCACAGAAGAGGGGGGAGGGGGGGATCATCCAAAAAATCTTCTTGACCTTTGAGTAAAGTAGTAGATAAGGGCAACCCTTTAGACTTTTCTAGACTTTAGTAAGGCTTTCGACAATTTGCTGCATAACAAACTGTTAAATAAAATTGACAATTTGGGATTGCAATCAAAGATATTTGCGTGGATATGAACTTGGTTACAGGATAGAGCACAAGAAAGAGTTGTACGTGGATGGTAAGCTTATCAGTGGAGTTCTCCAAGATCTGCAATAGCTTTATCGGTGACATTACTGAGGGGAAGGAAGCCTTTTTACAGACCCAAAGATTTGTAACAGGGTAGACAGGGAGGTAAACAAAATGAAGAATGGTCAAGAGTGTGGAAACTACTAATGACAGAAAAAACAATACCATGCACTTGGGGCACAAAACCAAAACTTTAGTGTAGTATTTGTCACTACATTAGAAACTGCTAGAGAGGAAAGGGATCTTAGTCACTTTTTAATGTGGCTAAGAGGTAGCCAAGCAATATAATAAAGCAATGAGAGGCAGTCATCTGCTTGGTTACATAGGTAGTGGAAGTAGTAACAGAAAGAGAGAATTATAATACCACATTATAGGTCATCTAGATTACTGTGTTTAGTTCTGGAGGCCATATAGCTGGAAGTAGTAGCAGAAAGAGAATTAGGGAGAGGAGGGAAATGATAGCAGCTTTCAAATATATGAACCAGGCACAGGTTAGCAGCACTGGATAGGTCCTGCTTTCATATGAAACTTGCAAACATATGTGTATAGACAGACAGGCTGAGCGTTGTAATGCAGCAACCTCTACAAGTTTGCATGTTTCAAAGTACTATTTAATTTTTTTTTTATATATATAATTTTTTTTTTGTTTGTGATATGTTGCAATTCTGGCTAACTAATAACAAAAAAATATTGTAATGTTGTTTTACAAATTAACAGTAAAATTCCAAAATAATATATATTTTTATAAAGTTGTGTAGGGCTTTATATTTTATAACTAGGTCATATTCCTGAATGAAAATCTCCTCTGTCTTATATTTGCACCAGTCCTTATCTCTTTAGCTGGTGCAAAACTTTAAAAGGAAGCTAAAGGAATCTGGGCTGTTATTGTGCTTGCATCTACATTAAACTGCCCATTTTCTAATTCAAATATAGCTTGAACACCCAGTTCCACCAGCACATAGCTCACACCAGCAGTTCAGACACTTTGCATCCGCTTTTTGTACTTGCGCAGTGCTTAAAAAAAATAAAAAAAAAACAGCTGTGGATCAGCCCTGATGTCATCCATTTACTCCAAAAGGAGGCAAACAGTAGTTGAAGATGTGGGAATAAAAAAACATTTTTTTAATCTCTAAAAAAAAAAGATTTCATTGTACAAACAAAATCTTAATTATTGGGAATGAAGAAAGTGGTATTACGTACCTGCAGCCTGTATGTACGTCAGTAGTTACGCTATGAAAAGTTAAGGTAGGGTTTGGCAGGAGTAAAACGGCAGAAGTATGTATGGCTGAGGGGAGTGCCTAGTAAATGTCTTGAAATGTAATGCAAACGTAGCTCTGGATCTGGCTCAGTCACTTTAACCTGCTATAGGTCTCCATTGAAAAGAAAATGGCTCAATCGCTTTGGTGTATAGCCTGTTGTCTGAGAGTTGTCAGCTGGATTAGTGATCTCCGATTCATAGTTCTTCAATTTCCAGTTCATACGTCCATGAACACAGCGCCAGATTATTATTCTACAACCAAGGCATCCCCTTTATTAAGTCCTTTTTTTTTTTTCTGTCCCAACCAATCTAATAATTAAAACAAAGACGGGCATGCCATGGTGCAATTCATTTATTTACATAAATATTCCAGCGCTCAAAAAGATGATTCCTGAAAGTAAAAGTATACATCATACAAGGAGGCACCATGGATGAAGTCCTATATTCTGTTTGCCACAGCAACATTCTTGGAAATAATGCAGTTTAAATTGCAGGAATGTACTGATCTTACAATGGCAAAGTACAAAGTAGAGCTGGATCTTTTCTCCCTAAAACAAAATAGATATTTAATAATACAAAAAAAGCCATAACAACTCCTTCTTAACAAAAGACCCTACCACAGTACATATGCCTAACTGTTTATTTTCAGCCATGGTCATGTTCCTAAACAAAATATCTTTTTTTTTTTTCTTCATAAAATAGGTTGGTTTATATAATTGTGGGGTATTTACGTGAAAGATAAATTCTATATATTTTGTATATTGTAAATACTTAAATATTCATTAGTACATTATTAAAAATGGAACTATGGATCCGCGCTCCCTCCCTGCTGCGGTTCCTCCACCATAAGGGGTGTACACCCAATTACACCCCACAATATACCAAACCGGCTCTTATTACTAAGGGCAGGAGAGTATATTATGCAAACCAATAAAATGTGTGGTGGTGGTATCTGTGCCGGGATCTGTTTAAAAGTACCTTCAGTCTCTCAATGTGTCCCTTTGTTTCCAATATGCAATTCAGTCTCTTTCTTTAAATAATTCTTCTCACTCGATCTATAGTCCTCCTTGTTCCTTCTTTCAGCCAATATTTTCCTCCTTCCTTCTTTCAGCCAACTATTTTTTTCTCCTTCCTTTCCTTCACTCCAGATTGTTTATTCCCCAGAAGAGAAAGAAAAAGCGATCCTTGCGTAATATTGTTTAGTATCAAGGTAGGTATAATTTCACAATTTCCTACTTTCATTGTCCACATCTTGGTAAGTATGCTCATCATGTTTTATCTCTATGGTCCTCCTTCCACGGATCCCCGCAGACATCTACACCGAGCTGTTCGTCTTTCCTCCAGACATGGAAGAAAAACAAACAAAATCCTCACGTAATAGAGTCGCATTAGGGGAGTATGGTACTATGTTAAATGCGTACTCACAATCTGTGTTCTTGGGTATAAGCGTGTAATAATTCTATTTCTCCGTCTGGGTTTTTCTTCTTAGTTTAATGGGTATCGTATGATTATTAATATTCTCCTTCCCTCCATCTCTCTAATACAGTAACACCACGGGAGTAAGGTACCACAGGAATCCCCCCGCAGTGTCCAACGCAATCAGCGGGCAACTTTCAAACAGTCCTCCTCCTACACCTCTCCGTCCCAGGGATATGTCACTCAAAACCCCCGTTCCTCCTACTATGTCCGTGATGTCCTACTCCTCATGCAAATAAAATAAAAAAATTCCTCCGCTCCAATGTCACAATAAAAAATCTTTTTGCAAAAACTATAGAACAATAAAAACAATTGAATCAATAAAAACTTCAACCAATGTTTCTAATCTCCCTTCCGGGAGGGAACCCCTGCCTCTTGATACCCAACAAAGCACACACATGCTTGAAACGCGTCGGTAGTCCCGGTATTGGTTTACCCCTGGTACTCTACCCGGTATATGCCCACTCCCCTCTCCCTCTTTGATTGATGCTGGCTCATAGGGCCCTTTGAGGACTAGCTTTATCTTAGAGGGCAGTATACTTTGTCGGGTATCATATCCCTCGGATGGAGAGGTGTTGGAGAAGGAGGAGTCACTGTTTGAAAGTTGCCCGCTGATTGTGTTGGACACTGTGGGGGGATTCCTGTGGTACCTTACTCACATGGTGTTACTGTATTAGAGAGACGGAGGGAAGGAGAATATTAATAATCATACGATACACATTAAACTAAGAAGAAAAACCCAGACGGAGAAATAGAGAAATTATTACACGCTTATACCCAAGAACACAGATTGTGAGTACGCATTTAACATAGTACCATACTCCCCATATGTGACTTTATTACGCGAGGATTTTGTTTGTTTTTCTTCCCTGTCCGGAGGAAAGATGAACAGCTCGGTGTAGACGTCTGCGGGGATCCGTGGAAGGAGGACCATAGAGATAAATCATGATGAGCATACTTACCAAGATGTGGACAATGGAAGTAGGAAATTGTGAAATTATACCTACCTTGATACTAAACAATATTACGCAAGGATCGCTTTTTCTTTCTCTTCTGGGGAATAAACAATCTGGAGTGAAGGAAAGGAAGGAGAAAAAAATAGTTGGCTGAAAGAAGGAACAAGGAGGACTATAGATCGAGAGAGAAGAATTATTTAAAGAAAGAGACTGAATTGCATATTGGAAACAAAGGGACACATTGAGAGACTGAAGGTACTTTTAAACAGATCCCGGCGGAGATACCACCACCACACATTTTATTGGTTTACATTCTTTAGTATATCACAATGCACTGTAGGCTGTTTTCTAAGCATAGCAATTCCCTTAATACCTTAAGCTAGTCACATGAGATTATTTTCAAGGCAGTTCTTCATTGTGGACAACATTATTCCAGAATCCTTGTAATCCGTCATTTATTGAAAAATTTTCAGCATTACACCAACATATCTGCTAGTGAGGTGTGAGATTAATATATACACACATAGGGCCTGATCCAGTCTTCATAACGGCAGACAATTTACACATGTGGCATGCGTAAATCTGGCTGTGGGAACACTGCGCATGCGCGTGGCAGATGTAACTCTGTACGATAGGGCGTGACATCCATACGCAAGCTGAAAATATGGGGAGGCACTTGCGTATGACAAGGCATTCCGTACACACAGGTACACAAGGAAAAGTTGAGGTAGGGTTCTGCACACGTTAGTCAGATAAGTTATGTATGTGAAAGGGAAGTGCATTATCGTTAGTAGTGCGTAACTTAGGTACACATGCATTCTTAAACTGACCTTAAGTCTGGATCAGGCCCATAGTATCCTTTTTTTATTGTTGTTTGATGATCATTAAATTTATAATATTCAGATTGAGTATGTTTTGTAGTGTGACTTTTACTATAAGAATGTTTACTGGCAGCTTTGTTTTGCATTTTTTGTTGTCTCTTGTAAAACTGTCCCATGATGTTAATATTTCGTTTTGTAAGCTAGCACAAATCCTCAAACATCACTTACCATATGCAGGTTTTATGTATTTAATAGTTCCTTTGTGCTTTAGAGTTCATTGTTTTTTCCCTTTTTGTATTGCATTGAAAATGTCTTAATTTACATTTTAGGAGAATGTTTGTCTATCCCAATAAGTTTGTAGCTATGTGGTTTTGTTTGCGCACCTGTTTCTGTTTTGGAAAACAATTTCCTGTGTGTAAAATACGTCAGCTGAAGACTTTTTGTATAAACATACCCAGCCTACAGCTGGAAAGCTGAGCACTTGACATCAGCGAATATTATAGAACAAGTGTTTGTTTTAGTTACCCCTCAACCAGCTGGCATTATTGCCCTTTCTAGCAGCTACTGATCCCAAATGTCAATCTAAACTTAGCGTACTCCTTTGCATTATATGTTCCAGGCTATTAAAGTATTAGGTCTATCACCTAGACATCCAAATGTGTTGTGTTCTGACATTTTATACTGATTGACTCACACTTTATGTAATGCTCATGGTTTTATTTCATCTTCAGAAACCCTTCCAACAATGATGCTGACATTTACATAAACTTAGTGTGAAATGGTATTGCATATTTAGTTTTTTTTTTATTTCAATTTACAGTGATGCTGTAAAAAAATTTTTAATCTCACAGTAAAACACTAAAAATGGCTTCTTAAACCGGTCTTCTCTGATATTCCCTATTAAGTTTTGGTATAAAAATCTATTTACAGTTTTAGTAAAACTTTCTTAAATATTGAATTGAATCCTAGCATTCCAGTGCTTAGACCGGATGATCATACTTCTGCAACTCTGCCACCGTTAATATGGGTCTAAATTCTCATAGCATGTATGAGAATTTTTTATTATGTGAAGACCAATGTTTAAATGCTTTGGACCTGATCGAGGCTTAAGTGCACTTTCTACACGCACAGAGTTGCTAAAGTCTGCAAATAATAGGCTAATGCACTCCCATAACACTCCCCTCTCATGTATGGGATTTAGGTGATTATAAACCTACCTTAACTTTTTTCGTACGCATTGCTTTTTTTTTTTTTTTACTTGCCAAAG
This sequence comes from Limnodynastes dumerilii, assembly GCA_011038615.1. Taxonomy (NCBI): domain Eukaryota; kingdom Metazoa; phylum Chordata; class Amphibia; order Anura; family Limnodynastidae; genus Limnodynastes; species Limnodynastes dumerilii. The sequence goes on along the minus strand of WWET01002784.1, from coordinate 82,965 downwards.
TAAAACATGGAGTCCCAAATCGGTAAAACTATTGAACATTACCTAAATACTGCTAGCTGTAAAGCTGGCCATACACTAGAGCAGTTATCGGCCCGATCCCACAGTGATCGGGCCAAAAATCGCTCTGGTTAATGGCCAGGCTCAATTTTTAAAACTTCCAATAAACGCACCAGAATCGCTCTGATACGATTATTGGATTTTTTAAACCTGTCTGAATGATAAAGGGAGCCAATCAGCAAGCTGAAATCGTGCCGGAAGTCTTATATAACTTTGTTGCGTATGCCTGGCAGTACGCAGAAGGGGCTGACCCCTGATTTATGTCTGTCGTATCTCCGCAGTAGAGGCGGGATAGACATTTAAATTGGGGAGTGGGGAAACCCTGTCACGACCACGTCTGCGGCCGTAAGGCAGCAGACCTAGTCATAGTATTTCAGGTAGGAATCTTTCCTACCAACAGTGGGGAGTGCAGGGGTCGTGCATTCCCCACTACACGCGTACTTACTGACCTCTGCAAGCATGTATAGCGTGCAGGGGTCAGGATCTAGCCCATTGACTTCTGCTCTGTTAGTCATGAAGATTGATTCCAATTTGCAGTACTCCTTACTTTGTTTTTACCTTAAAATTTACCAAAATATGGACATTTTTGGCACATTTGTAACAGTTATTAAGATGTAATGTTACTCTGTGTGTAGATTTAGAAAGTGTTATTTTTAGGAATTAACAAAAGAGCCAGTAGAGGGCGCACTCTGAACAGAAATCCTGCAAATATAAATACAGTATACTGCCCATACTTTACTATAATGCTATTGCTGTATTTTGTACAACAGATTCTTAAATGTTCTATTACAGTAAAAGTGATTTATATGTTTTGAAACATTGCATGAATATTAATCACACTTGAATCCATTTTTAGCATACCGGTGTCTTCAGTGTATTTTTATATTTTTCTCTTTTCCAACAGAGGAGTGAATGTTGTGCCATTCCTGGAGCTCATTGGCTTGCCTGAAAGTATAGTGAACATCCTGAAGACTTCTCAGGGTGGGAATGTACTCACAGCCTATGCCTTATATAAGGTAATAATAACTATTAAGACAGGTGTATAACGTCCTGATAGTACAAGAAAATGCACCCATTGTGATATATTTTGAAAGTAAT
>WWET01002784.1:22413-55754 GCA_011038615.1 Limnodynastes dumerilii | reverse complement strand
AGTGGAGCTGCGGCCGCCGTACTAGCGACGGCGGCCGTAGCTCAGGATCAGGCCCTTTCTCCCTAAAGTTAAGAAATTTAGCGATCACTGGTCGTGGTCGCTCACTGTTGTTTTGTCGTTCTGGATCAAGTCTATGTGCCCTCTCCACCACGACCTTCCCAAAATCACTTTGGATTTTAAGAGAATTAATTAACTCGGTCTGCAAAAGATCCATAAGATCCTGCCCCTTGATCAACTCTGGAATGCCAACAAATCTAAGATTATTTCGTCGATGACGATTTTCCAGATCATCGACTTTATTGACTAGATAAGTAATCGTGGTCTTTTGGGATAGGATTATATTTTGTGATGATGTCGTGACGTCCTCGACATCACTGACTCTCTGCTCTAGAATCAAAATTTTTTTTTTATTAGATTTTATTCTGGACACCAGTGAGGTAAGATTGTTTTGAAACGCCTCTAAGCGTTGATCAATTAAGGGTAATAGGATTAGGGACATTTCTTTTGCTGCCTCAGTAGCAGATGGTGCATCTATGTGACTTTGAGGCTGCTGCGAGGAGGATTGTTCCTCCTGCGCTGGCATAACTGGTGAGGGTGGGGAAGAGGATAGAGACGGGCCAGATTTATGAGGGTGCGAGGCCTGAGTAGCCGGTCGGGATTTACCCATTTTTTCAGGATTGTCGCGTTCCAAATATCTTTTCATGCCAGTCTGCAAAGTGGGTAGCTTATAAAGTAGGTCACCCTGTATTATGTTAATTACATTTGTTTAAGACACTATGAACTTCGAGTAATGTTATATATGCCTGTCAGCCCCACCACTCTCACCCCGGGGATGCGCGGTCCTAACCCACTCAATATCAAAGTTGATCTGGGTGATGGGTAACCTTAGATAATTGCAGATTAAGCCAAACAATTTGGATTATTGGCCCATGTCTAGGCCATTATTTTACCCAAGCAGCTGAAAACGTAATACTGAACCATCAACGTTATGTAAAGCACTATGGGCAAAGATAGCAATATACCAGGTGAAAAGGATATCAGACTTTACAACATAACACAACACTGCTACCACACTATGCTTGAGGGGAAATGGTCCAGTAGGGTTCCAGATGCTGAGCACTTTCTTATGGCAATCCACTGGTCCCGTCGTATTAGCCAAGTGGGTGGGTTTAGGAAAAGTCCTTAATAGGGCTAGCAGGTCAAATAGTGATCCTCAAGGGTGTCAGCTTATATGCGGCTGGTAGCTAGACCTTCCCAAGGGGTTGTCAAGAATAGTCCCGTCCGAACAAATGGCTACACCACAATGAAAGGACTTCTCCTAGTGTCAATGCTGATATGTCCCTAATAGTGATACCTCAAGTAAAAGTCCACTGGAGTAAGGGCCCTGGGATCCTGAAGGGAGTAGTTCTCATGCAAATGAGCGAAATCCTGATGGTGCCTCCAGGTTGAGCACTGTGGTGCCACTCTCAGGGATGCGTTGGGTCTCGCACACTCACAGCATTCACCCACTGGGTCCACTGCCAGCTGTTCTCCTGCTCCCTTGCTCAGCCCCCACGGTACCTTGGATCCTGACTCAGGAACAGGGTCACAGACTATTGTGCTGCATTCGGTGGTAAGATGGCACCCAGTGACCTCCGACCCCTCAGATTCGCGCCTTTTGCCATGCGGCCTCTCCGATGCTCCAGTCTAGCCGACGGGTGTCCGAGCTGATCAGGAAGGGTGAGTAGACAACGTAGTAGTTGGTCCAACTAGGCAGGGAAGTCAGCACAGCCGGTCCACGTGCGATGCGACCGGGCTGCGGCAGGTCCGCGGCACGCGAGCAGCCCGGGCTAGGGCCCCAGATCACAGGTCTCTCCCTCTCCGGGTGCCGAGCTGAGGGCTCCAAATACCGTTTGGTGATCCTCCGGTGTCTAGTCCTACCTTGGGCTCACACCTCTGCACCACCAAGATGGCCGCTGCGTCGCGTCCCCCGTACCGCGGCTCGTCAAGCCGGACTTTGGTGCCACAGTCTTTCCAGGGAGCCGGCTAATTTTAGCACTTGCCTGGACCTATCCACGATCTTAGGAGGGGGATTGCTGCCCACTGTGACCCAGAAAGGTCCCGGAATCACAGGATTTGCAGTGGTGCCCCGGGAGCTCGTGTAAAATGCGTCCTGCTTCCAAGGGACGCGCACCGGAAGTCTACAAACCTATTGTTAAAGCAAGATACATGATATAAATGTTGCAGGTGGGGATGGCACTGTGGCTATAAATGATAATAAAAAAATAATAATGCGAATGTAACTATAGAAAAAAGTACCAGCAAACAATTTAAGGAATAAAAACTTCAATGATGAATCGTAAATGATAATACACAATAATTATGTATCAATGGATGTTGAGTATACACACACCAATAATGTGCAATTGCATACAGTAGTTAGTGAGTTCTGATGATAATGTTTTGTTTTCATCAATAGTAAATACCCACAAGATAAAACCTCCAATAATATAATAAAAAACCTTATAGTAGTGTATGTTCTAAGATATGTTCAAAGGGCTCTGGACAAACTAAAAAAAAAGAAGTCTTATAATCTATGGTACTTCAAATTAAATGCACAGAAATCATATCTTAAAAAATAAATTAAATAAAGTGCGATGTGCAACAACTGGGTGCAAAGGTTCAAGACCAAGTTATAATAGTTCAAGTTTGTGAGTTACATTGGCATTATTCATTTTATATAATCCTTTATAGCCATTGCACTACTCCCTCTTAGAACCTCACCTGCAACATTGAATAGGTATTCGTAGTCTTAATTCTTTCCACGGCTGGGAACTACTGTGATGTCAGCAGTTGATGTCTGCAGCCACTGTGATGTCAGCAGCCACTATGACATCAGTGCAGGAATGAGTGTGACATCACAGACAATGATGCGAATGCCCCAAGGTCATAAGATTCTTACTTATTTTTAACACGGACAACTACTGTGATGTCAGCAGTTGATGTCTGCAGCCAGTGACATCATTGCAGGAGTGAGTGTGACATCACAGATGATAATGCAGATGCAACTAGGTTATAGGATTCTTAATTCTTTTCAATGTTGGCAACCACTGTGATGTCAGCAGTTTATGGCCTGGATTCACAACCGCGGACGTATTACACATACGTCCGCAATTTACCGATAATAGCTACTATGCATGCGTAGTAACTATTTTACGTAATCTATATATCATTTTGTTACGTAGCTTGCGTATATGCGGTCTTTAAGAAATGATACATAGATTACATAAAATTGTTACTACTCATCGATAATGCGGATGCCTCTAGATCATCAGATTCTTAATTCTTTGCAATGCAGGAAACCACTGTGATGTCAGTAGTTGATGTCTTTAGCCACTGTGATGTCAGCAGCTGCTGTCAGCAACCATTGTGACATCACTCCAGAAGTGAGTGTGACATCACAGACGATGATGTGGATACCCCTAGGTCATCGGATCTTAATTCCTTCCAATGTTGGCAACCACTGTGATGTCAGCAGTTGATGTCTGCAGCCACTGTGATGTCAGCAGATACTATCAGCAGCCACTGTGATATCACTGAAGTATTGGGTGTGACATCAGAGACAATGATGCAGATGCCCCTAGGTAATAAGATTATTAATTTTTTCCAATGTTGCCCACCACTGTGATGTTAACAGTAGATGTCTGCACCCACTGTGATGTCAGCAGCTGCTGTCAGAAACTGCTGTGACATCACTGCAGCAGTGAGTATGATATCACAAACAATGATGCAGATGCTCCTAGGTCATCAAATTCTTAATTCTTTCCAATGTTGGCAACCGCTGTGAGGTCAGCAGCAACTGTGACATTACTGCAGGAATAAGTGTGATATCACACACGCTGATACGGATGCCCATAGGTCACAGGATTCTTAAGTCTTATTGGCAATGCTGGCAACCACTATGATCTCAGCAGTTGTGTGTAGGCGCAGTGATATCACTGCAAGAGTGAGTGTGGCATCACAGACGACGATGCGGATACCCCTAGATCATCAGATTCTTAATTTTTTACAATGCTGGCAACCACTGTGATGTCAGCTGTCGATGTCTGCAGCCACTGTGATGTCAGCAGCACTGTGACATCACTGCAGGAGTGAGGGTGACATAACAGACGTTGATGCGGATACCCTAGGTCATCAGATTTTGTATTCTTTACAATGTTAGCAAACACTGTGATGTCAACAGTAGATGTCTGCAGACATTGTGATATCAGCAGCTGCTGTCAGAAGCCACGGTGGCATTGCTGCAGTAGTGAGTATGACACCACAGACGACAATGTGGATGCCCCTAGGTCATCGGATTCTTAAATCTTTACAATGTTTGCAACCACTGTGATGCCTGCAGCCACTGTGATGTCAGCAGCCACTGTGACACCACTGCAGGAGTAAGTGTGACATGACAGACACTGATGCGAATGCCTATAGGTCACTGGATTCTTAATTCTTTCCAGCGTTGGCAATCACTGTGATGCCAACAGTTAATATCTGAAAGCACTGTGATGTCAGCAGTCACTGTGACATCACTGCAGGAGTAAGTGTGACATCACAGACGATGATACGCGTGCCCGTAAATCATTGGATTCTTAATTCTTCTAATGTTAGCAACCACTGTGATGTCAGCAGTTAATGTCTGCAGCCGCTGTGACAGCACTGCAGGAGTGAGTGTGGCATAACAGACGATGATGCGGATGCCTCTAGATCATTAGATTCTTAAATCTTTACAATGCTGGAAACCACTGTGATCAGCAGTTGATGTCTGCAGCCACTGTGATGTCAGCATCTGCTGTCATCATACACTGTGACATCACTACAGGAGTGAGGGTGACATCACAGACATTGATGTGGATGCCCTAGCTAATCAGATTTTTTATTCTTTCTAATGTTGGCAACCACTGTGATGTCAGTAGTTGATGTCTGCAGGTTCTGTGATTTCAGCAGCTGCTGTCAGCAGCCACTGTGACATCACTGCAGGAGTGAGGGTGACATCACAGAAGTTGATGCGGATGCAGGAATGCGGGTGACATCACAGACAATGATGCGGATGCCCCTAGGTAATCATACTTTTAATGTTTTCCGGTGCTGACAACTACCGTGATGTCAACAGTGATATCTGCAGCCACTGTGACATCACTGCAGGAATGAGTGTGACATCATAGACGATGATACAGTGCCCGTAAGTCATTGGATTCTTAATTCTTTCCAATATTAGAAACCACTGTGATGTCAGCAGTTAATGTCTGCAGCCACTGTGACAGCACTGCAGGAGTAAGTGTGGCTTAACAGAAGATGATGTGGATGCCCCTAGATCATCAGATTCTTAAATCTTTACAATGCTGGAAACCACTGTGATCAGCAGTTGATGTCTGCAGCCACTGTGATGTCAGCATCTGCTGTCATCATACACTGTGACATCACTACAGGAGTGAGGGTGACATCACAGACATTGATGCGGATGCCCTAGCTAATCAGATTTTTTATTCTTTCTAATGTTGGCAACCACTGTGATGTCAGTAGTTGATGTCTGCAGGTTCTGTGATTTCAGCAGCTGCTGTCAGCAGCCACTGTGACATCACTGCAGGAGTGAGGGTGACATCACAGAAGTTGATGCGGATGCCCCTAGGTCATCGAACTTTTTATGCGTCGAATGTTGGCAACCACTGTGATGTCAGCAGTTGATGTCTGCAGCCTCTGTGACATCACTGCAGGAGTGAGGGTGATAGTACACATGTTGATGAGGATCCCCTAGGTCATCTGATTCTTAATTCTTTCCAATGTTGGCAACCACTGTGATGTCAGAAGTTGATGTCTGCAGCTGCTATGACATCACTGCAGGAGTGAGTGTGACATCACAGACGATGATGCGGATGCTCGCAGTTCATCAGATTCTTAATTCTTTACAATTGTGGCAACCACTGTGATATCAGCAGTTGATGTCTGCAGCCACTATGACATCACTCCAGGAGTAAGTGTTACATCACAGACGATGATGCGGATGCCCCTAGGTCATAGGATCTTAATTCTTTCAATGTTGGCAACCACTCTGATGTTAGCAGTTGATGTATGCAGGCATTGTGATGTCAGCAACCACTGTGATGTCAGCAGTTAATATCTGCTGCCACTGTGATATCATCAGCTGCTGTCAGCAGCCACTGTGACATCACTGCAGGAGTGTGGGTGACATCACAGACGATGATGTGGATGCCCCTAGGTCATCGGATTCTTAATTCTTTCCAATGTTTACAACCACTGTGATGTCAGCAATTGATGTCTGCAGCCACTGTAATGTCAGAAGAAACTGTCAGCATCCACTCTGACATCACTGCAGGAGTGAGGGTGACATCACAGATTTTGATGCTGTTGCCTGTACATCATTAGTTTCCTAATTCTTTCCATTGCTGGCAACCACTGTGATGTCAGCAGTTGATGTGTGCAACCACTGTGTTGTCAGCAGCAGCTGTCAGCAGCAACTGTGACTTTACTGCAGGAATTAGTGTTATACGGATGCCCCTAGGTCACTGGATTCTTAATTCTTTCCAATGTTGACAACCACTGTGATGTCAGCTGTTGATGTCTGCAGCCATTGTGATGTCAGCAGCTGCTATCAGCATGTATTGTGACATCACTGCAGGAGTAAGTGTGACATCACAGACGATGATGTGGGTGCCCCTAGGTCATTAGATTCTTAATTCTTTAGAACGTTTGCAACCACTCTGATGTCAGCAGTTGATGCCTGCAGCCACTGTGATATCAGCATCTGCTGTCATCATCCACTGTGACATCACTACAGGAGTTAGGGTGACATCACAGACGATGATGCGGATGCCCCTAGGTCATCGGATCTCAATTCTTTCCAATGTTAGCAACCACTGTGATGTCAGCAGTTGATGTCTGTAGGCGCTGTGATGTCAGCAGCCATGGTGACATCACTGCAGGAGTGAGGGTGACATCACAGATGTTGATACGGATGCCCTAGGTGATCGGATTCTTAATTCTTTCCAATGTTGGCAACCACTGTGATGTTAGCAATTAATGTATGCAGCCGCTGTGGTATCACTGCAGGAGTATGACATCACAGACAAAAATGCGGATGCCCGTGGATAATCAGATTCTTAATTCTTTCCAATGCTGGCAACCACTGTGATGTCAGCAGTTGATGTCTGCAGGCGCTGTGATATCAGCAGCAACTGTCAGCAGCCACTATGACATCACTGCAGGAATGAGAGAGACATCACAGACATTGGTTTGGATTCCTCTAGGTCATCGGATTCTGAATTCTTTCAAATGTTGGCTACCACAGTGATGTGAGCAGTTGATTTTTGCAGCCACTGTGATGTCAGCAGCTACTGTCAGCAGCCACTATGAAATCTCTGTAGGAGTGAGAGTGACATCACAGACATTGATGCGGATGCCCCTACATCATCAAATTCCTAATTCTTTACAATGCTGGCAACCACTGTGATGTCAGCAGTTGATGTCTGCAGCCACTGTGACATCACCTTAGGAGTGAGTGTTACATCACAGATGATGATGTGGACGCCCCTAGGTCATCAGATTTTTTATTCTTTACAATGCTGGCAACCACTGTGATGTCAGCAGTTGATGTCTGCAGCCACTGTGAAATCACTGCAGGAGTGCATGTGGCATTACTGCAGGAGTAAGTGTGGCATTACAGATGATGATGCGGATGCCCCTAGATCATCAGATTCTTAATTCTTTACAATGCTGGCAACCACTGTGATGTCAGCAGTTGATGCCTGCAGCCACTGTGATGTTAGCATCTGCTGTTATTATCTTCTGTGACAACTCTGCAGGAATGAGGGTGACATCACAGACGATAACGTGGATGCCTCTAGGTCATCGAATCTTAATTCTTTCCAATGTTGGCAACCACTGTGATGTCAGCAGTTGATGCCTGAAGGGACTGTGATGTCAGCAGTTGATGCCTGCAGGCGCTGTGATGTCAGCAGCTACTGGCAGCAGCCACTGTGACATCATTGCAGGAGTGAGGGTGACATCACAGATGTTGATGCGGATGCCCGTAGGTCATTGGATTCTTAATTCTTTCCAATGCTGCCAACCACTATGATGTCAGCAGTTGATGTCTGAAGGGACTGTGATGTCAGCAGCTACTGTCAGTATCCACTGTGACATCACTGCAGGAGTAAGTGTGATATCACAGACGATGATGCAGATGCCCCTATGATTCTTAATTATTTCCAATGTCAACCACTGTAATGTCAGCTGTTGATGTCTGCAGCCACTGTGATATAAGCAGCCACTGTGACATCACTGCAGGAGTGAGGGTGATATCACAGACTTTGATGCAGATTCCCCTAGGTAATCAGATTCTTAATTCTTTCCAACACTGGCAACCACTGTGATGTCAGCAGTTAATGTCAACAGATGCTGTGACATCACTGCAGGAGTGAGTGTAACATCACAGACGATGATGCGAATGGGCCTAGGTCATCAGATTCTTATTGCTTTCCAGCGCTGGAAACAACTGTAATGTCAGCAGTTGATGTCTGCAGCCACTGTCATTTCAGCACAGCAGCCACTCTGTTATCTCAGCAGGAGTGAGGGTGACATCACAGACTTTGATGCAGATTCCCTTAGGTCATCAGATTCTTAATTCTTTCCAATACTAGCAACCACTGAGATGTCATCAGTTAATGTCTGCAGCCACTGTGATGTCAGCAGCTGCTGTCAGCAGCCACTGTGACATCACTGCAGGAGTGAGGGTGATATCACAGACGTTGATGCGGATGCCCCTATGTCTTTGGATTTTTTATGCTTCCAATGTCGGCACCACAGATGATGTCTGCAACCACTGTGATGTTAGCAGTTAAAGTTTGCAGCCGCTGTGACATCACTGCAGCAGTGAGTATGACATCACAGACGATGATGTGAATGCTCCTAGGTTATCGGATTCTTAATTGTCTCGAATGTTGGCAACCGCTGTGATGTCAGCAGTTGATGTCTGCAGGTGCTATGATGTCAGCATCTGCTGTCAGCAGCCACTGTAACATGACTGCAGGAGTAAGTGTGAAATCACAGACAATGATGCGGATGCCCCTAGGTCATTGGATTCTTAATTCTTTCCAATGTTGGAATGACATCAGTGCAGGAGTGAGTGTGGCATTAAATACGACGATGCGGATGCCCCTAGATAATCAGATTCTTAATTCTTTACAGTGCTGGCAACCAAAGTGATGTCAGCAGATGATGGACTGTATTCAGAGATTAGTTTTTTCGTGAAGTTCCTGTGCATATTTTTACGATCCTATTAACTTGCGCATGTGTAGTAACTAAATTTGGGCATGTTTATAATCCGTCCAGAGAAAGATCCGAGTAAGTGGGTGGGGGGAGGCATTTAAATGACCATTTGAGGGTGTGGTTAGGTAGATACGCACGTATGGATCTATAATACGCACGGAAATGCCCACTTAAAGATACGGGTGCTCAAAGCACTTGTAAGTCACCGCTTGTAAGGGGAGAGTCATGGGTGTTACCTTGCTACGTCCGTGCATATATTTGCAAACCTTTACATGACGGATGAATACGGTCCGATGTCTGCAGCCACTGTGATGTCAGCAGCCACTGTCACATTACTCCAGGAGTGAGTGTGACATCACAGACGACGACTGTGATGTCAGCAGCAACTGTAACAACACTGCAGGAGTGTGGGTGACATCACAGACGTTGATGTGGATGCCCCTAGGTCATTGGATTCCTAATTCTCTCCAATGTTGGCAACCACTGTGATGTCAGCAGTTGATGTCTGCAGCCACTGTGATGTCAGTAGGTACTGGCCCGGATTTACACTACCATACAAATAGCATAAACATCCGTAGTTTACCGTTTGTTGCTACTGTGCATGCGTAGTAAAAATGTTTACGTAATCTACATATCTTTTCTTTAAGACCACATATATGCAATTTACGTAAGGAAAAGATAATACATAGATTACGTAAAAAAATTTACTACGCATGCGCAGTAGCATCCACTGTGATGTCAAGTTAATGTCTGCAGCCGCTGTGACATTACAGATGATGATGCGGATACCCATAGATCAGAGGTGGGGAAGTTCCGGCCTCCGGGCCGAATCCGGCCCACACAATAATATGGTGCTGCCCACAGGCTACCTCCAAGTGTCCTGCCCACCTCACAACTCATCCCGAGAGATCACGCTCTTGGGACAAAGTTTTTGTTTTTCTTTTGTAAAGCCTGCACCGCGGTATATGCGGACGGGTTTTACACATCACAGTACAGGTAATACATGTATAAAGAACCAAACCTGTTACTGTTAATGGAAGTGACCGAACCTATGCGGTCTCTGCCATTCTACAAACAGACCTGGTTCTACAGGGCTCCCGTAAGAGCCCTGTATTACCTGTACTGTGATGTGTAAAGCCCGGCCGCATATACCGCGGTGCAGGTTTTACAAAAGAAAAACAAAAACTTTTTTTTGGGGGAGGGGGGGAGACATAATGGTTTATACTGGGTGGTTGGAGGCACATAATGTGGATACTGGGGGGGCTGGAGAGACATGATGGGGATACTGGGGGGGCTGGAGAGACATGATGGGGGATACTGGGGGACTGGAGAGACATGATGGGGAATACTGGGGCTAATTTGAAGTTCATAATTTTGTATGGCCCTGAAATGATTTTATAAATATCCAAATGGCCCTTGGCAGAAAAAAGGTTCCCAACCCCTGCCGTAGATCATCAGATTCTCAATTCTTTCCAATGTTGGCAACCACTGTGATGTCAGTAGTTGATATCTGCAGGAGTGAGAGTGACATCACAGACATTGATGCGGATGCCCCTAAGATCATCGGATTCTTAATTCTTTCCAATGTTGGCAACCACTGTGATGTCAGTAGTTGATATCTGCAGGAGTGAGAGTGACATCACAGACATTGATGCGGATGCCCCTAAGATCATCGGATTCTTAATTCTTTCCAATGTTGGCAACCACTGTGATGTCAGCAGCTACTGTCAGCATCCACTGTGACATCACTGCAGGAGTGAGTGTGACATCACAGATGATGATGCGGATACCCCTAAGTCATCAAATTTTTTATTCTGTCCAATGTTGACAACCACTGTTGTGTCAGCAGTTGATGTCTACAGGTGCTGTGATGTCAGCAGCTGCTGTCAGCAACCACTGGAACATCATGCAGGAGTGAGTGTGACATCACAGATGATGATGCGGATACCCCTAAGTCATCAAATTTTTTATTCTGTCCAATGTTGACAACCACTGTTGTGTCAGCAGTTGATGTCTACAGGTGCTGTGATGTCAGCAGCTGCTGTCAGCAACCACTGGAACATCATGCAGGAGTGAGTGTGACATCACAGATGATGATGCGGATACCCCTAAGTCATCAAATTTTTTATTCTGTCCAATGTTGACAACCACTGTTGTGTCAGCAGTTGATGTCTACAGGTGCTGTGATGTCAGCAGCTGCTGTCAGCAACCACTGGAACATCATGCAGGAGTGAGTGTGACATCACAGATGATGATGCGGATACCCCTAAGTCATCAAATTTTTTATTCTGTCCAATGTTGACAACCACTGTTGTGTCAGCAGTTGATGTCTACAGGTGCTGTGATGTCAGCAGCTGCTGTCAGCAACCACTGGAACATCATGCAGGAGTGAGTGTGACATCACAGATGATGATGCGGATACCCCTAAGTCATCAAATTTTTTATTCTGTCCAATGTTGACAACCACTGTTGTGTCAGCAGTTGATGTCTACAGGTGCTGTGATGTCAGCAGCTGCTGTCAGCAACCACTGGAACATCATGCAGGAGTGAGTGTGACATCACAGATGATGATGCGGATACCCCTAAGTCATCAAATTTTTTATTCTGTCCAATGTTGACAACCACTGTTGTGTCTGATCTGATCATTGCTAATAAGTGTAGTGTAATAACAGTGTAATTGTATGAGCAGTGCGATAATATGAGCAGGGCGATGGTATGGGCAATGTGATAGTATGGGCAGTGAGATGGTATGGACAGTGTGTGAGTAATGAGCTCGGTGAATAGTTAATGGAGTTATATTGCACTGATCATTGCTAATAGTAGTAGTGTAATAACAGTGTAATTGTATGAGCAGTGCGATAATATGAGCAGGGCGATGGTATGGGCAATGTGATAGTATGGGCAGTGAGATGGTATGGACAGTGTGTGAGTAATAGTATGAGCTCGGTGTGAGTGATAGTATGGGCAGTGTGTGATGGCATGGGCAGAATGATGTAATGGGCAGTGTGATAGTATGGACAGTGTAATAGTATGGGCATTAAAATGGTATGGGCAGTGCGATGGTATAGACTGTGTAATAATATGAGCAGTGTGATAATATGGGCAATGTGATGGTATGGACTGTGTAATAAAATGGACAGTGCGATGGTATGGGAGCGTGATAGTGATAAATAGGATGGGCAGTGGGCCCATGGGCAGTGGGCTAGATGGTATGGGCAATGCGAGAGGGGGCAGAGCAACTTAATGTGTTACATTGTGCGACTTTATTTATAAGTTAGATTAAGCAACTTAATATGTAACGTTGAGGTATATTATTTGATACCTTAATAGGCTGTACAAAGCGTTATTCAGGCCTCATACATTCTCTGATATAACACCATAGTAAAGCCAGTACACTTATTATGATTACAAAACTCCTGATGGCGATGCAGCCGCCTATACACTTGACCAGTGTAATATTAACCCTAAAGTGCTCCAGCGACTTATGGAAAACCACCTTTTAAGAATGGGCTGTTAGTTATGGGCCACTGCTGTGGGCTTGCCCCCCCAGGCTAAAATTTGTCAGCCAGCCCCTTGCAGGTTCCCCCTTTCATACTGCAGCATGGCTTAAGCCATCCCGGGAATAACCCTGGTATCCACCAGGGTCGTGGACTCAGGACTCCAGAACCGGGTTGACCCATTCCCATCGACACACAACCAGGGTTATTCCCAGATACATAGCTTGGTGTGAAAGGGGTATTAGTGGTATTTTAGGACAGGGTTGAGAACCCCTGGATAATGTGCCCTGCCAGAAATGATTTGAATATTATGACAATGAGTTCAACTTGCTGATTTAACCTCTAATTTCCCCAGATCTTAATCAGATCGAGCATCTGTGGAGATGTGCAGGGAAAACAAGTCTGAGTCATGGAGGCCCCACCTCACAATATACAGGACTTAAAAGAGGAGAGGGCATGAACTTGCCTGCCTACATTCTCTAATAGATTTACAAACCAAGGGGTAGATACAGAACTATGTTTGCCGTACGTTTATTTGCGTAGCGTATTTTCGTGCGCGTAAGTTCTATACACTCCCCTTGTCACACCCCTTGAACATACGTATTTTGTCAAGATACGCTTTCCAAACCCTACCTTAACTTTTGCCAACGTAACCGCAGTGATCTGCTCACATACGTATGGGCAACACGTATTTACGCAGCTAAGCACGCCCATACTGCACACTTTAAATACAAACCCCCGCCTAGTTAACGTATTTCAGACGTAATTTGGACTAACGTAAAATTGGCACGCCAACACGTAAGTTTTTACGTGACGCATACGTGAATGGACCATACGTTCACAATTATGCTACGTTACTGAGCGTATTTTCTATGGTGCGCATGCACAGTACTTACCAAAAGGCGATTTTACGTCTCCGCTACGTGTAAATTCGCTCGCAAGCGTTGTTCTGGATCTGGCCCCAAGTCATTAAAGAAATTAATGCAGTTGTTTTGTTTTGGGGATACTCAGCACTACCATGTGCCACCACATTTCCAGTAGACCGGTCAGGACATCCATTACTTCTGTCACTACAGTCAGTGATATAATGAACCGGGGACTTGAATACATTTTACTATAATAGATCCATTGTTTCCATTTATAAAATTAGGATGACTGTTTTTATACAAACAAAAAATAGAGATTTATGTCTAAGATATAACAATATTTTTACATAAACACTATCAAAATATTTATTAAAATTGTTAATTCTGTGTTCACATAACAATTAAAAACTATCAACATTGTTAATATGTATATTGTAATGATATACTAGATGCAAAAATAAAAACAGAACACAAAACTGATATTCAAATTTTATTATTTTTATCACTGTAGTATAAACTCCAGTGGTATTTTTAACAAGCATTAAACGTTTAAATTTATAGCTAACAACTGCACTTAGAACATCTTTCCTTTAACCAAAACTGATAAAAACAGAGGGGATGACATTACCTTATATTTAAGAGATATGCTGATAACACAAACAGTTCTTTCCAGTAACTAATGCAATAACTGGGGGGAAACACTGAAGGAAGGAGGCCATGTAACATGGCAGTGATTAGGGCATTATAAAAGATTGGAATCAAACATGAACATAGCAAACACCAGACACCAAAATAGCAGTGATATGTTGCTGTATAAAACAAAGCCTACAAAATACTAGTATCTGTACTTGTTAACTATTGATTATGTGAACATAGACCAAGGGCCAGATTTACTAAGCTGTGGGATTGGAAAAGTGGAGATGTTGCCCATAGCAACCTATAGCTCTTAGTTTCCTATTAGATACTAGAGTGTGTCAGCTAGAATCTGATTGGTTTCTATGGACAACATCTCCACTTTTCCAATCCTGCAGCTTGCTAAATCTGGCCTAAAATGTAGTTTTACAATGATAAAACATACACAAATGGTGTGTGTGTGTGTGTGTGTGTGTGTGTGCGTGCGTGCGTGCGTATAAAAAAAAATTATATATATATATATAACACACACACACACACTTTTTTTTAAGCATGTTTTTATTTGATGTCTAAGTTGTTATTGCTCTGTTAATATAAAAGACAAAAATACTAACAAGAGCAAAGTCATTGTTTGAGAGAGAGAGATGGAGAGAGAGACATGAGGCACTTTGTAAAATCATAGGTTGCACATCTTTTGGGAGTAGATAACTAATCAACATTATATTCTGGAATTTATAAGCATTCCAGGACACACTATAGTAAAAAAAAAAAAAAAAGTTGAAAAAAACCTGAAATGTGATTTATAGCGTAAGGAAACAAAAAGGGTATTAAATCTTGGCATGCAAAATATATTTGCATGATATACATTCAGTTCATATTTCTAGGTATGAATTTGCTTTATTACAATATTGAAAAGACTACCTATATAAAGGCGCATTTTCAGCAAACAAAATTATTTCAGTGGTACCACAACTGATACAATTGGGTCCAATAGAAAAGCAGATTATAGCTTTTACACTTTTAGTTTCGTTTGGACCATGTATGAATGAATGTATGTATTTATTTAAACATGTAATAGAAGTCATAGGTCTTTTATTTAAGACCAAATGGAAGGCAGCTCATATGTATAAAACCTGATTTATTACCATGATGTATGAAAAAGGTACAAGCAAAAGTGTTAAATAAATAAATAATAATAAATATTACTCCATGTTAAACCAAATGTATTATTAGACATCACTAAAAGAATCATTATTATGTTTATTTTGAAGAGAAAGTTAGGCATTCATGCATATGGCACAAGGCTACGACACAAACTATTAGGAAGTTAAACATGTACAAAGAACACAACTGGTTTATATAACTGCAATTACCAAATCAGATAAATAGAAGCTGCATCCTGATTCTCAGCAAAAAAAAGGTACAAAAACCATTATATTAGTGGCGTCACTAAGGTTGGTGTCACCTGGTGCGCTAACTCATGGGGGCTGATTCAGAGTTGCACTTACACCTTTTTTAGGTGCAAGTGTAGAACTGAGCAATATCATGTTGAACTGCAAGGGGAGGCCAATTTAAATTGTGAAAGGAATTAGATGAGGTGAAATTTTTTAGCTTAACTCTATTTTATAGATTAAACATAAAGCTATGCAGTATTTGAGTTCTGTGTGTAAAAGTAATGTATTTTCCCTGCAGGCAAAGATTTTAGATTAATTCGCAACCCTTCATTGGCAAAATGGTATAGCTGATCTGTACA
Source organism: Limnodynastes dumerilii (assembly GCA_011038615.1). NCBI lineage: Eukaryota > Metazoa > Chordata > Amphibia > Anura > Limnodynastidae > Limnodynastes > Limnodynastes dumerilii. The sequence continues at coordinate 39,693 of WWET01002784.1, read as the reverse complement.
CTTGCACCTGTTTTACCTTTACTCCCATACTCTGAATTAGCCCCATGATGTCACCCCAATAGATCCCCTCTTATACTATACCATCCGGAATCCTTAGTAGTTTATTTCTTTAGCAAAATTATTTTTACTATCTATTCACAAGTGGTGGGAACACAAAATAATAAATATAGTATGTAAGACTGCAGGACTAATATGAGGAAAATAAAAACAAGATCAATTGCAGAGTAATGAAAGTCAGCACTCCCAAATTAAAAACTGTTAGCAACAATTTTAGTCACTGGTGAACAAAAAATATGTATACAATAACGCAAAAAGGGAAAGAAATTAGTTAGAAAACAACAAAGAAAAAAGTAAGAAAAAAATGAGTCTTCAAATCAAGTATAAAATATAAAAAGCAGCTTAAACAATGAAAGAAATAAAAAGGAATCCAGTTTCCAAAACCATTCTGATTATATTGCATCAGCAGCTCAATCTATTACTCAAACTGCAAATTCAGGACAACATAGTAAGGTAACATAAATAACCAATTACACTGCAAAATTCAATCAGCCACAATATATAAATCATTAGTTACTTGTCCTCAGAAGTTATGGGGCTTTTGACACATCCCACCTATGTGATGTCATCAGTAATGTATTCGTTTTATAGAAATATTTGTAGCTGGCTTTATTAAGAAAAATTATTTTTATACAAATAATTTTAAGTTAGCCAAAGACAAGTAACTTCCAGTGGTTTGACCTTTGTAAAATGTTCTGCCTCCAACAAATTAGTATGTGTTTTTTTTTTAATTCATGATCCATTGCTGCTCTATTCAGACATTAGACTATCTTCATCTGAGGTCTGAATGATGTTGTTTACTTACCCTGCCTGCCACAGCTAAAATATACTGGCATGTGTTTCATGACCATGTTGCTGTGGCCGCCAACAGGAACAGGATGCTGCATGACACTGGAAGCCGCAGTAACATGGCAACCGCACCGTACCCTCCAACATGACCCATTTCCATTAGGTACATAATACTCTCCTCATTAGTTTCCAACTGTCAGTTACTATGGTAACCTCCTTTGTTGAAGAGGCATATAGCTTTTTAAATATCAGTTAAGTCATTGAAACCAGGTGAGTGACAGTTGGATGCTCAGAAGCAGATTAAATTGTACCTAATGGAATGGGTCATGTTGGAGGGTCTGCCACGCTCCCAGCCCTCACATAAGCTGTACAGAAAGGTGCAGACGTGGTCTAAAGGAATGTTCCAGGACGGTTGCCAGGCAACAACTTAAACAAATCCTGCCAGTGGTCACATTAAAACAGTGACATGGAGCAAAAAGGCAGCAGCTATTCAGACAATTTTTTGCCTGGCCATATCAAGAGCAGTGCCGATGCTGCCACCTTTCTGATCTCATGTACCCTATGTGGTCCACACCTCCCTAGTAACGCCACTAATTATATACCAATGAAACATTTGACTAAACATCTGTACAAAAAGCTTGGAAACAAGGATTAGTTTTTTTCCAATGGGAAATTTTTATGAGATCAGAGTTAACATTAAACATAAATAATAGATAGAAGTGCAAAAGTTAATCATTAAGTACTTATCGTAAGTGCTATTACTTTTAATGACACAGATTATAAACCCTTGCATTTATTGCAACTAATGCAAGACATCCAAAGACCTTGTGTGTAGCAGTTATAGACAACAGAACATTTTGCTCATCTTTAAACTAGAGTAAAAACCATCTCACTTACTACAAACAGAACATGTTGCTCATTTTTAAACTAGAGTAAAAACCATCTCACTTATTACAAACAATGGGCAAACAGCATTTTATATGACTTATCAGATTCCTGAGTTTAGTAGTGTGTACAGTAGCTGGCAGGAAATTTATTGCAAGAGACTTAACATCCATACAAAGCAACAGTTCAATATATGCCTTTGTTTTGTCAAACATCTCAACTGATACTCAATAAGAGCTAGTAGACTTTGTCTTTTGACAATAGTAAAGTTGATATTTATATCTCTTATTAATAGAACACATTGAAACACAGCATAATTGACTTTAGTATGCACAAAGATAATCAGATAGGTTTACACATTTTACTTGAATGTTCACTTATTCATTACCATTTTGGTAAATACATTCATAAATTATCTAAATTAAACAAATTAAAACTCAGAGGACACGATTTGTTCACAAAAATATACACTATACGGTATCATGCTTCTACAGCCCTGAACCTTCATCTGTACGTGACTGGTAATAAATGGCTATTCTATTCAAGGCCCACAAGCAGACTATTTCATGGCTTATTATTTTTGGAGCAATTGTTTGGTCTTGAGCTTTAGTGTGTACAGATTATCTCAGGGCCTGTTCAGAGTTCCCAATTATATTAATTCCGGGTCAGTCTATATTGTATTCCTGTGATGTGTGACACAAGTGTCCCAGATTTATCTTTCAAAATGATAAATCTAATTATATATTTTATGTTTTACCATGACTTGGTTCAATAATTTAAGTAATTGGTGGTTTTAGATCAACAAATTTAAGTGGTGGGGAACACTAAACAATTACTCTCACACCACAATTAGCTGTCTGATCATTAAAAAAAAAAAAGCTGAAGTCAGCTATAAATGAATATATATCCTGCTTGTGGTTCAGTTTTAATCACATAATGACCCTTGGTTGCCACCACTATTTTTGTCCATGATTAAATATTTTGTTGTAGTGGTGCTACAAGATTAGTGCCGAGTGTTCTGGAAACACATTGGCATGAACATTCAAGTATATATTATAAAATCTTGATAACTGGTTAGAAAATGATTGGTCTAAAACAAGTTACTATTTACATTACATGTTGGCACTTTGAGAGTCAGATAAAAAAAAAAAAAAAGAAAACCCACAAATTTTCTACAAATGTAATCATATATTCATGCAGGATTAGACTTTCTCAACTGGCTTTCACCCACCATATTAATGTATACAATAACATCATAGGTTATTTCAGACTGTCATGTATTTATGGCAGGTAGAGGGAACATGTGGCACTCCCTGTGTGAAACTACAAGTTGCATAATGTTTTTCCAGGTATTAGCTATGTTTACACCTGGTGTGCGGAGAGTTGCCTATACCTGGTCTAGAAATACTCAGATTTCATATAGGTCCATTGTTTTCTGCTTTCTAGTATTCTCTACATATTGCCTGAATAAAGTTATATATTCCAATAGTTTGTATTCTATAGAAGAAAAAATAATTTTGTTATAAATAAGGGGACCAAGTAGTAATGAAGACAAACTATAAATCAAAATACATATTTGTAATTCAGGGCAGAAAGCTAGAAAGAACAACTGATTTACTAAAAGTTACATGAGGGTATATAAAAACACAGAATTTATGGAGAGGTAGAAATCCCTTTAAATCCTGGACATCAGTGATTGCTTAAACAAGCTCCCTAGTAGTCCCTGCTATGATTTCATAATTGAGTGAATGGTGTATAAGAGTAGGACATTGGGGCTGATTCAAAGTTGCACTTACACCTTTTTTTGATTCAGAGCTGCACTTATGTGCAAGTGTAGACCTGGGCAATACCATGTTAAACTGCAAGGGGAGGCAAACTTACATTGTGAAAGCAGTATTATATTTAAGAGGTGAAATTACTTATCTCAGCTCTATTTTAAAGATTAAACATAAGGTTTTGTAGTATGTGACTTCTATGTGCAGAAATAATATATTTTCCCTACATGTAAAAGATTTAAGATTAATTAGCACCCCTCACTTTGCAAAATGGTACAGCTGAGCTGTACACATACACCTGATTTACCCTCTCTCCCAAACTCTGGATCCAGGCCATTGTGTTAAAGCAAAATAAAGAAAAACTTCTACCACTTTTGAGCTTTACTAATCTGCACCTGGAAACAATTTATTAGACTGATTAATTGACATGAAGCATGTAAAAAAATAAAACAAAACAAGCCCATAGAACAGAAAAACATAAATAATGTAACAATGCAATGCACAAAATGTGCTTTATTTTGAATGACATGAAATATATGCAGATCAACAGGTGCTTTTATCAATACTAGTATGGCAAGAAAAAAAATTTAAAAGTACTTCTTGAACATGGTGCAAGAATAATACTGGTCCAAAAGAGAGACGGATACAAGCAATTAGCTGAAACATTATTTGAAATCATGATGGAACAAATAAAATAAAAAAAATATTTCACATCCAGAGCGATATAAACAGGTACAAAAAAGCATAGATTTGTTTTTTTTTCCTTGTGTGATATATTGATATTTCATAGGAAAATAAAATACATAGATTTTTGTCATCTGTACTCATTCATTTTCAAATTTTACAAAAAAAAAATGACTAGACATGTTAGGCATTCACAAAATCTATGCCATTATAGTTAAAATTCATATCAACTATACATTATATTACAGTATTAACAATTAATATTTGTTTTCTGTTCTACCCATTGGGTAGGATATGTGCATAATATCCAAGTTATATACAGCTTCTTAGAATAAAATAATAAAACCCTTAAAACAACACATATGAAACACTAAAGTGAAAAAGCACCTTTACAAATGAGGCACAGCAAAGTGGAGGTGACAGAGTTTCCCTGTTAGCATCTGACCATAAAATGAGGCTCCATAACATTAGACATGCAGATCTCTTCTACACAGCACATTACATTACAAGATGGAGAACTATGCAGTATCAAGGTCACATCTAGCACATATTACCACACCTTACCAAACACATCAACATTGGCAATAAAAGCAGCAGCAGTAATTAAGGAAACAATACCATATCAGGAAACAGCTTTTTGCCTTTTATGCCATTTGCTGCATAACAAATAATCTGTTCTTAAGAAAGTTATAGAGAATTAAATATTTTCTCCCTTCAATATAGAGCAATGAAAAACCAGTAAATGTTCTCTTTATGTTTACACAGTTATGGTACATTGTTGTATTAAGTAGGCCTGCTCTATTGTCACAGTGTGATGGCATATTGTACAGATACTTTAAATGGAATTATCATAAAAAGGTTTGGAAAGTTGCCAGACTTAATTTCAGCAACGGAAACTAAATAAAAAAAAAAAAACAATCTTAACCATGTGCTACCAAAAGGTATTAAATACATCAATGCAAGAATATATAGTATTTTGGTAGGCTGCAGTAATGATTTTGTGTTAAAACGAAAAAAATAATCTTTTTTTTTTTATTATATAAAAAAAACAAACAAAAACAAAAAACAAAACAACAAATTCCCACCACCATATTAATCAGTATGTTCACTACATTCATTTTATAGCCGGCATTGCTTTGGTGTGTTTTATACATTTCTTTTAGCCAATGGTTATACCCTTCTTAATGATTGTAATGGCATCAGCCAATTTTGAAGGCTACACCACAAAAAGTATGCTTGTAACATCATGCATAAATTCTGATGTCTGTGATGATCTGGATGAAACATAAACAAATACATATAAATAAAACTAGGTCAATAATTCCTGTATTTATATTTTTTGTGCTTTTATGGTTGCTTAAAATGCTCTACAATGGTGATAGAAAATAATATATTTAAATGTCATTGGGAAAAAGTGTTGAATATAAGATGTAATTACCATACCAATTGTGTATTTTGGCTGCCAAGTATTGTAGTTGTAGTGCACCAACAAATACAGCAAGTGGATTAGCATCACCCAAAAAATATGAAAATACATCTTCCATTAGATCTAAGAATGTGTATATATATGGTCCAGTCTCCATAATAATAAATCAGAATAAGCATAAATTAGGAAGACTGAACTATGAATGAGAGAAGACGGGTGAGCCCTCTATGGAGGAGACACTGGAGGGGAAGACAGGAGAGATGGAAGAAAGAAACTATGGAGAAAAAGAGAAGAGAGCTATGTAAGAGAATGTTATGAAAGGGATGGGGATCATGAAATTGGAGTTAAAAGTTGTATTAATCAGTGCTTCCACATTGTATAGAGCAAAGCAATAGCCTGCAAAATGTTAGAAATATTGGGAAGTAAAGCAAACTAAATGGGAACTTTCATGCCCATTAAATAATTAACCCATGTGTAAACACCCCTAATGCGGTATTACTTTATATAAGCAGCTTAAAACACCTTCCAAAACTGGCATTACAGAGAACAGCAATCTAAAGTGCAATCCATTTAAACACTATACATGGTAGCAGGTGAGGGTCAGCGTTATAGGGAAGGAGCACTGTATTACCTTCTATTATTTTAATCTTTGCTACTATACTGCTGGTGACTGCAGCTGACAAATTCAAAATCTGTTAGAAAAAAAGTAGTGGTTAGTTTTACATATTCAGGAAACAACTATCTAGACCGTCATCATGACTATTTAACCTTACTGTAATAATCATGCTGTAAAATGTGATTTATTACTGCAGCAAAAGCAAATTTTTCTAATTGCTTTCCAACCATAAGGCCTCCAACACTTGGGTTATAATTCAAGATGATTTGAAATGATGGTTATTTAAATGATTATAAATGAAATGTAGTTGAATGGACAAACACTTCCAGGGCAAGCTGTTGCATGGCTTATTTTTACTTGCAATATTGCTGATGAGTTTACAGAATACCTAGGGCCAGATTCAGTGAGCTTCGCACCGGTATTTTTTGCGGTACATAGTTAATTCTGGAAAAAAATTGCGGGAGATTATTTTTATTCGCACCCCATAAAAATGTATATGACGGGAAATAGCGCACCACAAGCTTTTTCCCATCATCGCGGCTAATTGAATCGGGCCCCTAGGACACTATGCTGCAAAGGCTTGCAAAAAAAAAGCTTAGATTGCTATTAAAAGCAAAGATAAAAGTACAAGGTTTTCATTAAGCTTTTAGATGGCAAAATGAGTGACAGTTCTTACAATCTTTTAATCAGAATATGTAATGTAACTACTGTATTACAAGGGTACCACCCTGTATGGACAAGCATTAAAAGCATAGATTTAATCTCTCTCTCTCTGTATATATATATTCACACACACACACACACTTAGTCCTACTTGGTAATTTAATACTGATATGATTTTTGTGCTCAAAACATAAAAAAAAAAATTCCTATAGCAGCTGGGGATGAGTGGATTTCTGTGCCCATACAAAGTAATACTAAAGAAAAGGCTTTCTTTTCTGGTTAATATTATTGAGGGAAAGGGGGAGATTAAATCAAGGTGGCAAAAGGCAACCACATAATAAAGAAACACAGTATTATAGTTATAAATTACCATAACCTGTCTGTCTCATTTGCTGTGTTATGCAAAGTGATGATCCATAAATGAAACATTGTTTTGAAGAAGGAATGTTATGAACAGCTCTGCAAGGAGGACACACTGCTAGTGTTACCAGGCACAGCAGTGTTCAGACTTATTTTTTTTACACTGCTCCACAATTCCAAAAACGCGTCCCTATAAATAATGATAAAATACAACCACCTTCTTGTGTGCATATGTCACTGACGATATTACAAAATATCAAACATTTGGTTTAATCAGTTAGGCAATCTGTAGCTCTTCAGCTTTGGTGGACACATAACCAGGGCTATGAAGACGGGGCACACTGATGAAGAGGTGCCAAACAATGAATGACTCCAGTGAATTTAGTTACAGGTAATAGCAAGGGGCATTGGTTTTCATATTTGCCCAAAGTATTACATTTGTATCCCTCTCTCAGGGCAATTGATGTTCTTAACATACGGAGAGCCATAACTTGACAAACCCCTTTTGACTCCAGAATATGAACATGACAAACTAGTGGAATCTACAGATCAATTGTAATATAAAAAAGGTTACCCAAAACTCATTTAAATGAATGTACTTCAGTAAATAGGTCCTGACTTTCAATAGTGTGTATGTAGTACAGTCATACATGAATGTAACTATAAACTTTTTAGTAAGTTATTTCAAAGTAAAAATAATTTGTAACAAAAAAATGGAACATTATATATACAAGAACACCTACCAGTAGCTATTCAGAAAGTATGTAAGAAATCTACTAAATAAATCTCACAATCAAAAGGCAGAGAGAATCTTCCATCCTGCCATATAGGCACATTGGGCCGGATCCAGTACTACTTCCGTCTTCCATAGACGGACGTAGTTCAATAAACAGTAGCTACTGCGCATGCGTAGTAGCTATTGTACGTAATCTGCGTATCGTTTCGATACGTAGATTGCGTATATGCGGTCTTTTAGACTACATATACGCAATCTACGTATCGAAACGATACGCAGATTACGTACAATAGCTACTACACATGCGCAGTAGCTACTGTTTATTGAACTACGTCCGTCTATGGAAGACGGACGTAGTTCTGGATCCGGCCCATTGACAACAGTGCAGGGCATTAATACTTTTATATATATTTTTAATAATGTTTTATTTGCAACACAACTTACCCTGTCTAAAGTAGTGCACAAACTACAGATTTAACGTACTCTAGATTAGGCCCAAACAACCTAATGTTTTAAATTATTCTAAGCCACATGCGGTCCTGTTCTAGATGGGTGAGACACTTTGTTCTCACTACGGGACTCTGCAATACAAAGAAATAAAGTTTTGTGGCACCTGGGAAACCAGAAGTCACCTAGCCCTGGTTTTATAGGGGTGAAGGGGTCAAACAAACATAAACATTGGTGGTGTGTATGTAACCCTGCATGGCATCTTTGTTTTTAGATGCCTTAATGTTAGCATTTTATTAATACTTCTCAGTTGAAAATTGTATACAACAAACAAAAAAAACCCATACATAATACTTTTCCCTCATATAAGATCATCTTAAAAATCAGTTAGTGCAACATTTCCTTTTTAAAGAGGTTTAGCATTCATTCATTGCATTCACTGTATATATTGGCACACACAAGAGTTATGGATTTATATAAAACAATTAGCACTACCCCTACATATCCCCCTATCCTTAACACTGGCCATCTTTCTAAAAACCTTAGTACTTCTAAATTAACACTTAATTGTTCTATGTGACTGCCGTCAATGTGTAATTAAAAAAAAAAACATGAGGTCCTGCAAAGCTTGAGTACTGTACAAAGATCTCTGAAAGCTTAAATATTTGAAATACCATAAGACAGACTCTTCCTGAAACAAATGTACAGGTAAAAACAGAAAGGAAGTGTGTATAATTATATCCATTTGCATGCTTTCCTCTGACTGGTATCAGAATATATGCATACAATAATATGTGCATTTGGTTTAATTTAACTGTACCACTTGACACTCAACAGCAATGTGCACAAGAGCTCAGGAAGTTGCAAGACCCTGACATGACAACCTCCTTCACATCAAGTCAAGTGCAGACAGATCATTTAGACAAGGTTCCCTGGCTGCCTGTCTTTTCCATTGAGAGGAACTTTAGTGCTCTCTTGATCATTCGGTTGAAATGGAAGTCTACTGCCTGTCTGAGATCGGGGAGAGGTGTTTTGCTGGTGTTGAAAGTAGGATGATCCTGGGTAATGTCCCATAACTTCATTGTAGGTTGGTGGTGGGCCTTCCATTCTGCCATTGCTGCTATAATTGGTTGCACTGATGCCCGAATTGCTGCTTGGTGGACAAGGGCCCCCATTGTACATTGATATATCTATTAAATCACTGTCAAAAATGGTCCTGTTTGGAGGTGCTCTAACAGATTCTCGATTTAGTTCCATCTGTTGTTCTGGGTCTCGTAACTGCAGAGTGCATGGTCCTTGGTAGGGTGGTGGCTCCTCTCCGTCAGAGAGAGAAATAGTAGGTGGAAGGTCAATTTCATGCTGAATATAAGGATATGTTGGCTGGAAGCGGCTGAAACGATCTCTCTGCATAAATGAAGGAGCTGGGAATCGGTCTCTGGACCTTGGTGCATACATAATCTACAACAGATAAGTAGTAAAAAGCATAAAGCAACATAAAAAAAGAATAAGGTTTAAATCACCTCCTAAACATAATGCTAAATAGAAGCTACTCTTTAATAGACCATCTTTCTGTTTCTTAAGTAACTGAACTTCATCCCTAAAAATGAACACAGAGAAACACCAAGATACAATAGTCACTGACATATTGAACTGTATTCACAATTAAGAGTGTGTTAGGTGCAGCCATATCCGCTTCTAACTCACCCGTCCAGTTACATAAAAACTACGTACATTGCGTAGTCTACATGACTATGCATGCACAGTGGCTCCGTACCTAAAAATCTGCAGCTTCTTAGGTGTAAATCTGGTCCATTGCGGCTCCATAGCTTGCTCTCTAATTCACACCCTACACCCCAGCAAGCCTGCTTCATTTCTTGTCACACTACAACATATTTCAACACAATTCCACAATTAACAGTCTCAGCAATGTTAGTGCTGGACTACTTCTGCCATGTCCCTGCTGTGCTAGCTTTTCCTATATACCACCATACATCTTATTAGAAGTCATGACCATTAACAATCATCTAGTTCTTATCAAGAATTAAAAGTATATATATTCACAACTAATGAAATACCCCAGCCCCAGGTATACTAGATGATTATTCATAGATTTAAAGGGCATGCAATTGCACATCAATGTATTAAACAGAAATTCTGTTTACAACAAACAATTTAAAATAATTTTTTCATATTCCTAGGTGTGCAAATTTGACAATACTGGCTATTTAGAAAAACTGAAAGATAAAACTACATTTTCATATATTGTTTATATACTTATTTTTCCCTCAAGTGTTATAAGCTTGTACTTTGTGTTAAAAATGAATCATACCTCTGATGCTCCTTGTGGTGCCAGTAAACTATCTGAAGGCCACAAACACCTTTCCTATGAAAGCAAAAGGAAAATTATTAGTATCAAATATAATATTCAACTGCCTCCAAGGAAAAAAATAAAATAAAGGTTATAGTGCTCGGACAATTAATTCAGAATTTTTTTTTTTTGTTTGTCATCATGATGATGGAATCAAACGGTTAGCTAAGAAACACATTGAGAGCATGTCACGCAAACATAAAGCCATTATCAAAGCCAAGTACTAGCAGAGGATATGCTATAAGTATTGCTATTATGTTATCAAAATTTTACAAGAAACTTAAATTCCTTATTCAAGGAAGATGGGAAGAGAGTTGACGGTTGCCAAACTGACATAAAAATCAGTAAGCTGAAACCATGTTTAATGATGTTGCACTGAACTTGTAGGAGATTCCTGTGGTATAAAACACATGTCAAGATACTGGTATACAGTGTGGTGCACTGAAATTATACTTTGTTTGAAGCTTTGTGGATAAAACATCAGTGTGGGGTGCCTGGATGTTGGTCTAAGTACAGTATAATTGTATATATGCATCTTGCACTTAAACCAGAGCTGATAATACATTTTAAATAAACCATGTGTGTCTATAGATTTGTACCCATCTACTGCTGCTACTATTAGCGACAAGCCCCCACATACATACTACAGCAGCTGAGCTTGCCTCCTAAAATGACTGAATGGAGACTAAATGACTTACAATCTTGTTTACATAAGTGCAATAAAAATGTATATAAATAGTTGGAAATCAACTAAAGGTTGTCCAAAGTAGCAGCAACATTTAAGCTGCAACACTGAATATAGTAATGATTTCCCATTATTCCTAGAAAAGGAAAACCAGCCTATCCGTCTTACATGTATGCTCTGTTAGCACTGGCATCAAACATGTTATTTATTAGCCAGGTAATTAAACATTAAACAGCACAGACATTCAGATCACTGCCGTTTTTAAACCACATTTTTGGGTAGAAAAAAAATCTGTATACAATCTTGAATTGGTACAGCTAGATGTATTGCTGTGGAAACCTGGAAATGTAACTGTCATGCTTCAGCCAACTATTTCAAACACACTGATGGACTCTGCATTGGACACTGGTCATGCAGGCTGGATTTATTCATACCCCCGCTCAGGCCCTATAACTCAGCACCTATTATTTTACAAGTGCTGAGAGTTTTGCAGTGCATTAATGAAGGGAGTGGGTATTGACGTTGGAAGTGGACGCTCACTTCCCCATTTACTATGGTCCTGCCCACCTGCTCAAAGTTTCTGGCAAAGTGTTACTACTTGTATATGTAAAACTGGTGTTAACCGAAATGGTGTCTATTTGGGTTGGGGCTGGAAGGTGAGGTCAATCGGACTACATAGGTTTATATCAACTTTCTCTGGATGTGGCCAAAGTTTGTATAATGTGTACTTCATATGCTCCAGACCCTCCTTTAGTCAGGGACTGGCTTTGCCTGGTCAATTACTTCTTGGGACATGAAAGATTTATGTATCATAGTAGTGGCTGCCCTAACAAATTTCAGAAAACCTGGAAAAATGGTCGGATTCAATCTATTACTTGGGGCATCCTCCTTCTATTCACCTAGGGTCCTATGGAATCTGCGGTCTGTGGGTATGTCCATTTAAACTTTGTAGCTTTTGTTTATATTCTTTCCTATCTGTGAATCGGTGGGAGTCCCCGCTGTGAAAACTGATTTTCAGCTGTCTCCATTTTGAAAAGGCAGTCTTTCCATTTTTTGTTTTAAAGAACGGGTAAGTATGTTGATTGGCATACTTAACCATTCATTTTTGAAAGCCGCTAACTGCTAGACACATCACAAACACCACCGGATAGGTGAGTAACCTTTCCGGGGACATTTAGGTTTATGCTCTGGTGAAGGGAGGGTTAGGGTGAGGGGAATGGAATTATACTTACCTTTCAGTGCAGCATCTCGAGGCATTTGCAATCGATTTCCCAGTTCGGACAACAAAAAGAACCACTAGTGTATATCCGCCGCTTCTCACTACAGCATACTACTGGTCACGGGGGAATCCACTTAACCCCAAAAAAATACGAGCAAACACTAGAAAGGCGAGTGGAGCAGGCACAGTGAGTGCAACCCTAATCCAATCAATAAATAGGTAATAAACAGTCAAATAATCAATACATTTTAAATAGGAGCTACTATCTATGAATACATTCAACTGGCTCACAACAAGTAAAAGAAACATAAGACTAAAATTGTCCATAGAAATTCTCAATAACCAGGGTTATGAGGAATTTAAATAAATCCTTTATAATGGATGTGGGAGGAATGAGTAAATAGTTAAATGCACTATTCATGTAACACCTATTGCACACATATATGCTATATTGAAGCAGAAACTTGTGACAAATGTATCAAATGTCTTAGAATGACAAAGTCTGTCAAATAGATAATTCTGCAGAACAATAAGGGAAAGTTCAAATAAGAAAAGTCCATGTAATCTTCCGAAGAAATCACAGCATAGCCCCTCTATCCATAAATAGTATTGTCCTGCCCCTCGATGGTCCATAAGAAATCACCTATCAATCCCCTCAGGGAAAGTAGAAACAAGTATCAACGTAAAAACAAAACATTTATTGTTAACATTTAAAATTCATAACTGAAATACTCTGGTAAGGATAAAACACACAGCAGATGGGATGAACAGTCCCGTACCCGGCAGGATGGAAAATAAGTCTCCGTTGATCTACACTGGGGTCATGGATCAGAAGGAGAAGTAGGGGCGGAGTCTGCAACCTGGTCTGCTGGAGAGGAGGTGACGCATGTGGAGGCTCTGACAAGTTTTGGAGCCAAAGGTGTTTCATTCTCAAAGCGATTTTCCAGTTCGGAACTGACTGGGAGAGACCAGCCCTTTGAAAAAGAGCCGTTTTCAGAAGCGACCCACTCCCCTGTGAATGGTTAAATCTCCTGTACTGTCGAATTCTGTACTCTTGACATGCCAATGTCTTACCTAATTATGATTCATGTTCGGTATTTAACAGTATCTTTGCAATATATGCATGTTTGTGATGCGGAATTCAAAATTTTCAATAAATATAATTTGATTTAAAATATCTCCCAATGTGTATGACTGACTCCAACAGGTTCAGTCTACAGTACTTGATGTGCCAAAAATGTTGGCTCCCACATGTGTTATTATATGATGTAATAAATACAAGTAAATATATTCTTCCAGTAGATGGCACCACTGTTATAATGGAAAATCTCAAACACTGTGCATAAAAAACTCAACATTATTACACTACTTTACAAAACTGTCAATTCTCAGTTCCTTTTTGCAACCTGCTGGTATGGTAAAAAATATAGTTGTCTAAATAATTTTATAATGTGCTTTGAATTAACTTTTAAATTATATTTTAGAGGACAGAATTATTTAGCATTTTTGTAAAATAAAAATATGAAGTTATCCTCCTAAATGCAAATACCACAGTATTTAAACCCCTCTAAAAAATACAAACCCTCAAAAAATGCAATTTGACTAGAGTTTAGAGAGATTAAAAAAAATGATTATTAAATATTCTATTTGACGCATATAAATCTGTACATAATGTACAAAAAGAACATTTGACATTTATGGCCAAATTCAACTGACCACAAAGATGGGAATAAGCGCAAAGCACACCTATTCCAGTCTATTACAGTAAGTTTAATACGCATCTCTAAGAGGTGCAAGATAAAATCTGTGATGTAAAATTCGCAGAAAAAGCACCGCAGCCAGGAAACGCGGGTAATTTACCCTATGGATTCATTTAAACTAACTTAACATTCTTTTCTTAAAATCATACCCTTACTGTGTAAATACAATAGAGGTAGTTTTCTTAAAATGTCAATTGCCACCTTCTTGAAGAACAATACTGGCTTCCTCTTCTGCTTTTAGGTTAGGCACAAAGCTTGGTTTCATTTAATGATTCTTTTGTTTTCGTTGTGGTTTCTAATTTAGTTTATTTCCGTTCCTGTATTCAACATTTCTAAGATTCATATCAATGCAAATTCATGACGACTGTATAACAAGAATACAACAAACCTAATAGACAATGTCTACCACATTAGCTGAAACACCCAGTAATTGTTTATAAGCTTCCTTGGTCCCAAAATAGTTTGACTGGAGTCAGAAACTTGAGATTGTAAAACAACTCAGCAAAACTCCTGTTAAAAGCAAACATTGAAAACAGCCACAGCCATTGAGCTGTTGCGGCACCGGCGCCCCAAACAGGCACTACTTCCAGAAGAATCCGGCAGTAGAGACAACTTAAAGAGAAAGCCAAAGGTTATATCTCAAGTGAGGACACTCCTAATCGGTGTGTTCAGTGTATTTATTAGCTAATAAGATTGGTTTTAAGAAATGCCCTACATAACATTTACCTTTCTATTACTGTAGTGATTAGAGATAGCCTGCTCACTTTTTTCTGCACTTCAGTCTGAAAAAAGTTGCAAAGTCATTGATAACATGCCCAGCTGGTCTTCTCAAAGATTATATTACCATCACCCTTTTTCATTTTTGCCTCTTCCCTCCTTTAGCTATGTAAAGCTAGAGGAGAGAAGTAAAGAATGTAAATGGTTTGTAGTTCTAGTTGAAAACAAGTCACCATTTAAATCCCTTACCCTTATAAAAGCACATGTAGATAGAATCATTTGCAGATATATAGGATTGCAATCTTTATCAAAACTGTGATCCTTAAGTAAGCAAAGGGAAGAATCATTTCATTCCAGTTTGGAAAGTTGGGAGGAACTCATAGAAGAGAAGAAAACTGGAATCCCAAACTAAAGTTTCTTCCAGACCAACTAGGGAAGAAAACCCACATCACCTACCTATCTGTCCTGACATGAAGAAGACATTTGTGTAAGATGGTAAGGTGCCAGAACATTCTTGTCTCAGTTAAAAATAAATAAATAAAAAAGACTCTTACCCATGTAAAATTGTCTGATCAAAGGATTTAAAAATCCCAAAAGTGAAAAGTATATACAGGAAAACATAACTTAGCCAAATCGAACCAATGCCTCAAATGCATCTTAAGTTTAACAACCTTTGCAATAAAAAATTGTCCCAGAAGACAATTTCCAGTAAAGCTGGCCATACACTGGGTCGATTATCGATCCTAGCAGGGGGTGTCCCATTAATGGGACAATTTCCCACCAGGGAAATGTCCTGTTATCGGCACCACACACACCTCTCTTGCTGGGAACGATAATCCTAGCAGAAGAGGAGGAGCCAGGGCTCTCTACTACTCTATGTACTATGCTGCTATGACAGCTTTGAAGCAGTGATAGCGTTAACGCCTGTGTAGGCGTCTATGACGCCTGAGAAATCTCAGGCAAGCTTTCATATTTGTCCCATGCGTATATATACCACATGAACTGGCTGGGAAATCAATTGCTCTTGCCTCGCAGAGGCACTTATTATCCTCCAGTTCCATTTTGCAAGCTTTACATGGTTAGTTCCTCTCATTTTTCTTGGTATGTTTTGTAAGGCATACCACGCACCATTTTAGTTTCCCTTCTTTGCACACTCTAATGTATTAACGTTATTTTGGAGATTTGGACTCCAGAAATGAACATAGTATAGAGGCGAGGCTGTACCAAAGACCTATAAAGTGGCGTTACGACTTTCTACTTTTAATTGTTCTTGCTGCGCAATCAAGCATCTCTCTTGCCTTCCTTATTGCTGTCTTGCATTGCCTGGCTTCCTTTAAGCCACATGAAATAGTGAATGCTAGATCCCTTTGCTGCTCAGTAGTTTTCTAATGTAGTAATATTAATGCTATAAAGAGCTTTTGAAATTTGAATCCCAAGTGCACAAAATGGGCCAAACGAAATCAACAGTTCTACATACATTGATAGATCCCTAATCTTTAAATAAAACAGGTCGCCCACTAGCACCTGATTGTCATCCCTTTGATTGAAAACATCTGACTAATTTCACCTTCAAATTATCTGCTAATCCTAAAGGTTCACATACTTATGCACTCACAGATAAGTGATATTGGATAATTTTGCTCAATGAATAATCAATTTTAATATTTTTATAATTTGCCAAGTACTACTATAATTATTTCATGTGGCTCCAACTACCTTTTCCATAAAATGTTTCTGTCACAGTGGTGACAATTTAGCATAAGGGGTTGAGAAACATAAGGTAACTTGAACTTCCAACATAACACCCTTTTAATCTTAGCATGCACATGTGAGTACTTCATACAGATTGAATATCTGCAGTATTTTACACACTATAAATCCCAAATTATTACAAACTAATGAAAACATTGTTCTGAAAACAACTTACTCCTGCTTCTGTTTCCTTTGCAATTTAATTACCTTCTGAAACTGTGTATTCCTTCTGCAATACTTACAAGACAACAACAGCAACAACAGAAAGTCTTCTCTTTTCAAGTGATTATAAAAATGCTAACCGCAAACTCCAGTTACACGCCTAAAATTACTTATTCAGC